>JBBPBS010001012.1:3864237-3943395 GCA_037974835.1 Cicer judaicum
ATATATATATATATATATATAATGTTTATTTAATTATTATTTTTTTGTTAGTATTGATATTTTTTGATAGCATTGATATATATTTTATTATTGTATTGATAATAATATATTATATTGTGTGCAAATGCATGCTCCCCTAATTGACATATAAATATGTCAAAATTTATATTAATGCTTTTGAAAAATAAAGCAATTAATATATAAAACATCGATATATATATATATATATATAAAGCAACTATGGATTTAGACCGTAGTTGGATGTGCGATAGGAATTTTCCCGGAAGAAAGGGTCTTAAACAACGTTTTGCTAACAAGGTCGAAGAGTTTCTCAATTTTGCGAGAGTGCAAAAAATTGTCCAAGATGAAGGGGGGATGAGATGTCCATGTTGTTTATGTCGATGTACACGGTTTAAAAGTGAAGATGAAATAAGAGTGCATTTGTATGCAGGCGGATTTATGCCTAACTACTGGATTTGGACTAATCATGGAGAAGAGTCTCCGGTCGCGCCTAATACTAGTACATATTTGGAGAATTATAACATAGGTCCTTCAAGTAGTACTAACATGTTAGGTATAGATTATTATAACTATCAACACTTTGAGGCGATGAATGATATGATCTCGGATGCTGTTGGGGTTAATTTGTCATTCAATGAAGATCAATATGATGATACTGATGGACTTCCCAATGAAGAAGCTCAGAGATTTTATGGTCTTTTGAAAGAGACAAATAAACCATTGTTTGAAGGTTCTTCAAACTCAAAGTTATCAATGTGTATTAGACTGTTAGGTCTAAAGTCTCAATTTCATGTTCCTGATTTAGCTTTGGATTTGATGACTAAAATGATGCTAGACGCAACACCTGTTAGAGATGGTTTGCCGCAAAGTTATTACGATGCGAAATGGTTAGTGTCAAAGTTAGGATTAGGTGTCAAGAGGATTGATTGTTGTGTTAAAGGTTGCATGTTGTATTATGACAATGAATTCGGTATGAATGATGCAAACTTAGTTGAATGCAAGTTTTGTCAAGAACCAAGGTATCACCAAAGGAATAACTCAAGGGTAAGTAGGGGAAAATCAATTCCAAGGAAAGCAATGTTTTACCTCCCTATTGTATCAAGATTGCAAAGATTGTTTGCATTAATACAAACTACAGGAAAGATGACGTGGCATTATGAGAATAGAAGAAATTCAGGCGAGTTGCGACATCCGTCTGATGGTCAGGCATGGAAACACTTTGATCAAATACATCCTGATTTTGTGTCAGATCCACACAATGTAAGACTTGGATTATCCTCAAATGGATTTACGCCTTACATACAAGCATCGTCTACTCCTTATTCTTGTTGGCTGGTTATTGTTACTCCTTACAATCTTCCTCCTGATATGTGTATGTCTAAACCTTATATGTTCTTAGCTGCTGTGATACCAGGTCCTTCTAATCCTAAAACTGGTATTGATATTTATTTACAACCTTTGATTGACGATTTGAAGAGGTTGTGGAATGGTGTCTTGACATACGATATTGCTCGGAGAGAAAATTTTATGATGAGAGCTGCATTGATGTGGACCATTAATGATTTCCCCGCTTATGGGATGTTGTCAGGATGGGGCACCCTTGGTAAACTAGCTTGTCCTATTTGTATGGAAGATACGAAAGCATTTACTTTAAAATTTGGTGGGAAGGCATCGTGGTTTGACTTGCATCGTAGGTTTTTACCTGCTGATCATGCATTTAGAAGGAACAAAGCTGCATTTATGAAGGGCTATGCAGAAAGTCTAGGACCCCCGATGAAATTGACATCAGAACAAGTTTGGAATAAAGTAAAAGATATGCCAAAGGTACATGTTGTTAATGGCGTGGCTTGTAAACCATAAGGTTACGAACAATGGCACAATTGGACTAAAAGATGTATTTTTTGGGATCTACAGTATTGGAAAGATAATCTTTTGAGACATAATCTCGATGTTATGCATATTGAGAAAAATTTCTTTGACAACATCTTTAATACTGTGATGAATGTGAAAGGGAAAACAAAAGATAATGACAAAGCAAGAAAATACATAGGTATATATTGCAGACGACCAGATTTGTTGTTGGTGGAACAAAACGGCAAGACCCTTAAACCTCGTGCGAATTACACTTTATCTACTGATGAAGCCAAATCTGTTTATCGTTGGATCAAAGAGCTGAAGACGCCTGACGGTTATTGTTCTAATTTGGCAAGATGTGCTGATGTGGAAAATGGGAGGATGCATGGGATAAAAAGTCATGATTGTCATATATTTTTAGAGTGCTTACTTCCTATTGCCTTTAGTGCTTTACCGACACATGTATTGAACCCACTTATTGAAGTGAGTCAATATTTCAAGAATTTGTGTTCTTCAACACTCCTTGATAAAGATCTGATCAAGATGGAAAATGACATTCCGATCATTCTATGTAAGTTGGAGAAAGTATTTCCTCCTGGGTTTTTTGATTCGATGGAGCATCTCTCACTGCATCTTGCAAGTGAAGCTAGGCTTGGTGGACCAGTTCAGTATAGATGGATGTATCCATTTGAAAGGTGATATAGATATATATATAGATACATCTCTTTAATTTCAATATACTTCAACTTATATATATATACATGGAGCTTATTGTAAATCTCTTTGTATATTCTAGGTTCATGGGTTATTCAAAACGGTCGGTGAAAAACAAAGCTAGAGTTGAGGGCTCAATTTGTTCATCTTACCTACACCGTGAAACAGCACACTTTTGTTCTCATTATTTCAACAATGAAACATTGTCACCAGTGAACGGAAGAAACGCTACTGATAGTGTTATACGTCATCCACATGCTTTATCAGTTTTTTGCTTGTCTGGTCATCATGCTGGTAGGGATTTTCCGATTTTCTGGCCAAGCGACAAAGTGTTTAATGCGGCACATGTTCACGTTTTGATTAACTGCACTGAAGTTAAACCATACATTGAGTACGTTTCAAATTCCTCTCCGATCTTATTAAATAATTATATTTTATTATATGATTAAATTGATATTGACCATATAATTATGGTCATCGATCAGAGCATTTTTAAATACGGGACAATCATCTGATGATATACATTCAAATTTCCCATTATGGTTTCAACAACAAGTGCATCTGGAAGAACAAACTCCTATCAACATCCACTTAAGGTACTTATCTATGGGCCCGAGTAGAAGTTTCAAAGAATGGCACACCTATTACATCAATGGATACAAATTTTACACTGAATCTTGGACTGAAGGAAAAGAAACAATTAACAGTGGAGTTTGTATGAAGAGTGTCTCTGATAGTGGCGTAGTAGAAGATTTTTATGGCATAATTGAGCATATTTATGAAATTGACTACATGTTCCTAGATTATGCGAAAAAAGTGGTGTTGTTTTACTGTAAGTGGTTTGATCCATCTAGCAGAGGAACTAAAATCAATTTGATATCCAATACTGTAGACATTCGAATGAGCAAAAGATATCCACGGTTTGATCCATTTGCCATGGCCTATAATGTAAGACAAGTGTATTATGTTCCTTATCCATCAACCGTCAGAAGCAAACAAGGTTGGTGTGCTGCAATCAAAACAAGACCAACGAGTGGAATAGAAGAAGTTGAAGCAGGTCAAAATGAAGAAGTAGCATTTCAAATGGATGAAATGTCAAATTTGGATCATGTGATTGGAGATGAGACTATTAGTCAACTTTGTCACGAGTCACACATTGGAGAAGAAGTTGATGAAAAAGAAATAGATGAATTAGAGAACGATGAAGGCAATATTGACTTAAATCACTCATCAAATGAATATACTGATGATGAAGATGACCAAGATGAAGACAATTAATTAACTAGGCATTATATATATATATATATATATATATATATATGTTTGTATGGATATCAATATGTATAACATTATATATTTATTTATGTGAGTGTTAAAATTTATTTATGTATATTTCAATATCGTTTACATATAATTAATCTATGTTAATTGTACATACACACATATATTATATTATATATATATGTATGGATATGGATGTATATATATATATATATATATAGACATGGCTTCAGTGGGAGTAGGAGGATCAGGAGGTTCAGATGGATCAGGAGGACCAGGAACGGTGGCAATACAAGGAATATCCAAAACATCACGTGGTAAGAAAAAAGTTGCTAGACCACGTGTTGTTAATGACCCATCTCTCATGCCGATGCCGACCATTGGTACTAGTGGTGGAGCTATTCCTCTATATCCAGAGGTCCCAGTAGAGCCTTATACGTTAGACGAAATAATGGAACCCGAATGTGTTGATTGCTACAACCGCATTGTCATAATTCCAGAAGGAGATGAGTATGTAAACTATGATTGTTAAATATTTTATTATTGCATATCATGTTACATTATTTTATTAATTAATATTTATATTTAATTTGCATGTAAATTTTGAAGATATCTTCCTTTTAAACCATCTGCAAAGGCAATTGCTGAAGTTATACAAGAGAAATACAAAAAACCATGGTTGTCTTGGGGTGAGATTAAAGAGGATAAGACACCGCAATTTAGGGAAGTTGATCAGTTTCTACATTGTTTCAAAGTAAGTGATTACATTAATTTATTTAAGTACTAATTAATTATATATACATTTGATTGCTTAATTGAATTATATTTTAAATATTTTTTAAATTTAAACAAACAACAGACTAAATGTACTTGGAAAAGAGAGTATGATGCCGCATTTTTGGCTTCATTTGATCATCGCTTTTCAAAGCGTCTGTCATCTATGTTGTCTTACGCACGTAATAAGGGCGAGGATAAACGGCCAAATTGGATTGGTGAAAATGTTTGGAGTGCTTTGTGGAGGAAGTGGAACACAGATGCTTACAAACAGAAGAGAGAAAAAGCAAAGATTAATAGAGCATCTGAGAGAGGTACCAGTACACATAAGGGAGGTTCCATGTCTGCTGGAGAAATTAAATACTATATGGTAATTAATTATTATTTATAATATATATCTATTAATTTTTATTTAATTAATCATCACATTTCACCAATAAAACTTGACATTAATTAAATATATATTTTAGGAAAAGCAATTTGGTAGGGAGGTCACTCAGGCTGAGATACATCGCTATCTTCATGTTAATCCTCAAACAAATGAGTATACTGATTCGTTATCAAAAATGATTCAGGTAATTATTTTATTTAGTTTATTATATATATATTTACACCTTTAAATGATTATATATTAATTATTAACTATTTTAATTTTTTGATTTCTAATATAGGAACAACTTGATAAAGTCATGAAAGAATGGGATGATCATCAAGCTACTCTTCCTCCTACTATGAGAGCTACTCCAGAGGAGCGGAAACAATATGAGTGCAAATTTTATGAACATCAGTGGTGGCAAGTATAAAGGGCGTGTGCTGGGAGCCGGTACTTTATCATCAACCTTTGTGAAAGGTCCAACCGGCTATATTCAGACTGAGACGTTGACTTCTTCTTATGCTAGTACGGATCGATCTCATCGTCCGACACCGATAGATAATCTTGATCAGTTAAAGGAGAAATGGGCAAGTGAGCAAGAAGAAAGGACACATCAGCTGATACAAGCCGCAATTGATAAATTGAATGAGGAATGGAAACAGAGGTTTCAAGAGCAGCAGCAACAATTTCAACAACAACAATTTTCATTTCCTCTTGTGTTTCATCAGCAGTTCCCGCCTCGGCCTCAATACTTGCATCAACAACCAATTTTCCAGCAGCAACAAAATTACTCTCAATACTCCCAGCAGCAGCAACCGCCTCCAAATTTCCAACAACACCAGGATCCTTCGAACTCTGCCTTCCAGCAACAGCAGCAGCCAATGTTTCAGCAACAACAATAAGCCCTCACAAAAGCCAACGTGTTTCAGTTCCTTTGTGGCTGCAAAAGCCCTCACAAAATTTTGTGACCAGCTTCTTTGTGGCTGCCAAAAGCCCTCACAAAAGGCACCTTTGTGGCTGGTTTTTCCCCTTTGTGAGGGCTTTTGGCCTTCACAAAAGCCCCCTTTTCTTGTAGTGTCAGGTCTAAATATCTAATCCAGTTCAAATCGCGGTTGGTAAACTCAGATTCAATTTCGACTGTTTTTAAACTGGGTTTGTTGGTATTTGGGTTACAATTTGATCAATTTTGCGAGTTGGTTTACCGATTTTAATTTGTATGGTCTTTGAAAATTTTGTGATTCAATTAACAACAAATTTATCTATAAAGATTTTTCATAAAACAACAGTTTACATTTTTATATGTATGCACCATAAACATAAATGATATTAACATGTATCATTAAATTATAAACATAAATAATCAATATAACATATTAACATGACCCTCAATTAAGAACAAATTAGGACCTTCATCTTTGGTAACAAACTTAAATAATATATAAAAAATTCATGCTATTCTGGATTTCATCCAAATCAAAAGCTTACCAACATCACCTAAAATGAGTCAAACTTTATAATTACAGTCATATGGAAAAATAATTATATATTACAGTCATCCAGAAGTATTTAAATAAATATATATTTCAATCTAAATCTAATAATAAACATAGTAAAGCAATATTTTGGAAGTTGATGACCAATATGCATATCGTTCATGCAGGAGTAGTTGTAGGTATAACAAAAATGGAATTAATTTCATAAGAATATCAAGAAAATAACCTAATGATAAAATAAATTAGAATACATCAACATTAATATATAAAGTTTAAACTATAACCTTCAAATTAAGCTCCCCAAATGTGAGATAACCACTTTGAGGTTGAAAATGAACCGCTGCCAAGTCTCTTGCCACTAATTAATTGGAAAAACAAAAGCTTGGGTACAACATATTCATAGCCAATTAAGTTATCCTTATATCAATTTAAATACTAAATACAACCTAACTAGTTGATAACCAATTAAGTTCTCATTCTATCTTTAAATACAACATAACCAGTTCATAACCAATTAAGTTATCATTCTATCAATTTAAATACAACATAATCAGTTCATATTATAATCTAAACTACTAAGTAGATCAGAACAATAATGTTAATTACTAAGTTAACAATAATACAAATTTGAATAAGTTAAAAATAATATAAAATTCTTACTAAGTATTAAGTTAATAATAAAAGTTTCAATTACAAACTTAACTAAAATTTAATGATACATAAAAAAATATCAAGGTAGTAACTTACCCTTTCACATGTCGAAACATGAGTAAATTTGTGTGGTTCCCGGTAGTGATGTTTATTTAGAAGCTGGTGACAATCAAACACAAAATTAGTACCCAATAATTCAGACATTTAAGTAAATATAATTAGTTCATAACCAATTAAGTTATCATTCAATCGATTTAAATACTAAATACAACCTAGCAAGTTGATAATCAATTAAGTTATCATTTTACCTTTAAATACAAGATAACCAGTTCATAACCAATTAAGTTATCATTCTATCAATTTAAATACAACATAATCAGTTCATATTATAATCTAAACTACTAAGTAGAGCAGAACAATAATGCTAATTACTAAGTTAACAATAATACAAATTTGAATAAGTTAAAAATTATATAAAATTCATACTAAGTATTAAGTTAATAATAAAAGTTTCAATTACAAACTTAACTAAAATTTAATGATACATAAAAAAATATCAAGGTAGTAACTTACCCTTTCACATGTCGAAACATGAGTAAATTTGTGTGGTTTCCAATAGTGACGTTTATTTAAAAGCTGGTGACAATCAAACACAAAATTAGTACCTAATAATTCGGAAATTTCAGTAAATATAATTCAATAAGTTCAACATACAGAAACTCACCAATTATCAAGCATGAACCACACATACAGAAATTGCTGGCATCAAGCAACCAACTCTACAAACATGAACAAATCATGTTCAAAATGATGCCACGCAAGCATAATTTTCAGCCAAAACATCATCCTCAAAATACAGGCATGTGTTGTGCAAGTATAAGTCATATATGACTTCAAAAAACTCAAAAAGTATGAAATCTGAAACCTTGATGTAATTAAATAAAACTGAATTAACATAGTTGTTAGGTTCATTATTAAAGTTCACTTACATACTTTATAAATAAAACATAAGTATAATTTTTCTTACTTAAAAAACTTAAGCAGGCCCAGGCCCAGGCCCAGAAGCAGCTGCTCCGTCAATAATAGACCATTGCCTTCCATTACTAGTTATTGAGCCTTGTTGAAGTTCTACAATGAATAAACAATTTAAATTAAAAGTTAATTTACAATAACAAGAAATAGTCTAATTAAAGAAGTACATATACAGATTACACAACCTGTCACAACATTCTCTGATATCTGAAAATCTTCTGTCAAAATAAGGTTTTTAAAGTATGAGAAAGAGGGCCTCAACCAGTTTTGAGCGCAGATCAAAGCTTCTGCCATTTTTGGGCTCATAGATCTCATATAAGTGTCCAAAACCCTTCCACATGTGCTGAATGCACTCTCTGAAGCTACAGTTGACACTGGTGTGGCCATAATTTCTCTTACCATTGCTGCCAAAATAGGGTACTGAATAGTGTTTTGCTTCCACCAAATCAAAATGTCAAATTTATCACCATATATTGAACAAGCGTCACTTAAGTACCTCTCAAGTTCGTTTTTTTTATCAATATAATCTTTTTCTTTTAAGTGTTGTTTAAAGGCATCTACCCGTGCAAAAAAAATGGATTTTTAGGGGGATAGATTGTTCAACAGATCGAACAATAACAAATAAAACACTACGATCATGGGTAGATTTGTACCAAGTGTACAATTTCATTAAACTATCCTTAATATTTTTAGCCTTCACCTTACCAACGTCCTCACCATACATATCATCAAAAGTCCAGACAACATACCTTAATTTATAATGAGGGTCACATATCACTCCAAAATAACGAAAACGATTAATTTTTTCAATGTCACCCCAATATTGATCATATTTTCCCTTCATATATGAACCCATTACAACCACAATAGTATTCAGGTTCGTTGATGTTTTGTCAAGCTCACATTGAATAGAAGCCAAGTTATGAAAACCTGTGTGTAGAGACACTTGTTGCTTCAAAGAACCTTTGATAATGAACCTTTGATGAAAAAAACCTTTGTTGCTTCAAAGAAAATCTTTAAAAATCCCACAAATGCTCAAATTTTTTCCCAATCATCAGATGTAGGAGGACCAACAAACCCAAACCAAGTCAAATACCCGGAATCCTCACCCTCTAATTTATCAAAAGTTGCTTGATACTTTTCAGCTGCTTCCAACATCATGTATGTTGATTTCCACCTTGTGGAAATATCAAGACTAAGAAGTTTTTTACATGTTATATTACAAATGTCAATGCATTCCTTAAACTTCAATGCTCTTTATGGAGAAGAACGGAAAAACCTAACTGCATTGCAAATGCTACAAATAGATAAATCTTATTCTGTTAACCCATTTTGAACTACTAGATTCAAGATATGGACGCAACACCTCATATGAAAATAATTCCCTTCACCCATCAGTCCATTCTTGTTCTTAAGTCTCTTGTTCTAATAAGATACAACCACATCATTGGATGATGCATTGTCAACAGTAATTGTAGACACATTTATAATACCCCATTCCATCAACACCTCTTCAATTATCCTACCAATAGTGCCTCCTTTGTGATTTGGCACAAAACTAAAACTTATAATGCGTTTCTGATAGTTCCATTCTTTATCAATGGAATGAGCGGTAAGGGTCATATAACCAAGATTTTGAACGGACATCCAACAGTCGATAGTAAGAGCTACTCTACTACAATCAGATTTGAATAATGCCTTCAGCTTCAATTTTTCAGCAAGATATATTTGAAAACAATCCCTAGCAATAGTCCTCCTTGAAGGGATGGTCATTTGTGGCTACAACTGTCTACATAATCTTTTAAAACCCTCATCTTCAAGCTCTCTAAACGAATGTTCATCAAAAATAACAAAAAGGACAATGGCATTCCTACATGCTTGGGCATTGAATATTTGGCTTAATGGAACCAAACTACCACTATCACCAAAAGAAAGGTTTGTTTGAGTGGGGTCATTAAGAATGTCAGCTGGATTACTTTTGCATTTCTCAGAGTGAGCTTTCAGGTTCGAGGTTCCATGTGTTTTTGAATGACAAAGGTATCTTTGGTGACAATGTTTACAAGCAGCAGGAGTAGGGATATGCTAATCGAGTAGAATGTTAAAAGTCCAACCAAACCTTAAAGCTTCTCCTAGGACCAATAGCATTGGGTTTTCTTTTTTTACTATTAATAGGAAGAGGAGGAAACTCATATGCAGCAATAACTGCTTGTGTTGGTTGAGAATTATCCACTACTGAAATATTTTAAGAGTTTAATTATTAATTTTTTTTTAATATTTAAAGTGTAGTTTTTTATATATATAGTTAAACTATTTAAAAAAATTTAGATAGTTAAAATGTTTAATAAGTAGTAATAGAAGGATACATACTAATTAATATTACATAAAAACTAATTAAGCCTGAGAATAAATAAAATTTAGGCACAAAGGATAATATATGCATACTAATTAAGAATAAATTAGTTGCAATCATACATATTAAGCATGAAACATGCACACATACAAATTAAAAATAAAATAATATATACTAATTAAGCATCAAATAGTTGGAAATCTAGATACTAATTAAATAAGAAGCATACATACAAATTAAACATAAAAGAAACATACTCATTAAACATAAGCATGAATACATACTATGCATAAAACAATTTGTGTATTAAACATAACAAACTCACAGTGGTGATACTTTAGCACTCCTTGCTGTCCTTCTTGACGGTTACCCTCTCCTTGCTCCACTACTCCTTGATGTCCTCCTTGACTGCTAGCTTCTCCTTGTTCCATCTTCTAAAGCTAGAACCACACTAATAAAACCAGAATTAGACACAAATCCTCAAAATAAAAATCAGAATTAATAACCAACCAAACTGCAAAAATTATAACCATAAAAAATTAATAAATAAACAAACAACACAACAATATGAACAAACTAGATATGAATAAAAACTTGAAGTCTAAAAATATGAACAAACACCACAGTAATATTAATAAAAGAGCTAACTAAAGACACAAACTAGATTAAAAAAAAATAAAGTTAATTAACAAACTAGATTGGAAAAACTTGAAGTCTAAAAATAAGAACCCTAATCTCTTAAAACTTTTGAAAATTGGAAATATTTAAATAAATAAAAAAGAGAATAATGCTTTAGAAATAACAAACATAAGCATAAAAAAAAAAAACTGAAATTGAAAAATAAGCATACACTTAACACAATAATATGAATAAAAGAACTAACCAAAAACACAAACTAGAGAAAAAAAAAGTAAAATTAATTATAAACAAACTAGATTGAAAAAGTGTGAAGTCCAAAAATAGGAACCCTAATCTTGAAACTTTTGAAAATTAGAAACATTTAAATAAATAAATAAAAACAGAAGAATGGTTTAAAATAACAAACAGAAGAATATATAAAAAAACTGAAATTGAAAAATAAGCATAAACTCAACACAACAATATGAATAAAAAAACTAACCAAAGACACAAACTAGATAAATAAAAAGTAAAGTTAATTATAAACAAACTAGATTGAAAAAGCATGAAGTCTAAAAATAGAAACCCAAATCTTAAAACTTTTTAAAATTGGAAACATTTAAATAAATAAAAAAGAGAAGAATGCTTTAGAAATAACAAATAGAAGAATACATAAAAAAAACTGAAATTGAAAAATAAGTATACACTCAACACAACTATATAAATTAAAGAACTAATTAACAAAAGACACAAACTAGATAAAAAAAAGAGTAAAGTTAATTCTAAACAAGCTAGATTTAAAAAGCTTGAAGTCTAAAAATAGAAACACTAATCTTAAAACTTTTGAAAATTGGAAACATTTAAATAAATAATAAAGAGAATAATACTTTAAAAATAACAGACAGAAGTATACATAAAAAAAAAACTGAAATTGAAAAATAAACACACACTAAACAAAACAATTTAAATGAAAGAACTAACAAAGGACACAAACTAGATTTTTAAAAAAAAAAGTAAAGTTAATTATAAACAAACTAGATTGAAAAAGCCTCAAGTCTAAAAATATGAACCCTACTCTTAAACCTTTTGGAAATTGGAAACATTTAAATAATCAATGACATGGTTTTCCTTCTATTCAGTTAGCTCACATAAAATTTCAGGGTGTACCCAAAACAACAAAAATCAAACAGAAAAGTGCTCTAAATTTTGCAATCCATTAATCAAATTTTCCTTCGCACCTTAAAGAAATAGTAAAATACGGCGAGTAGCTTACCGATGAAATTTAGTTGAATCTTATAGGATACCTTTGCTTAGATAGGATAAACAAAACCAGAATATAACTTTAGAAGCTGCTTTCAATTTATAATCTCACTTGTCAAGCAAAGATAATTCAAATTCAAACATCCTTTTTGATAAAACTTTGTTGTTAGCTTTGGTCAAACATTAACGAACTTGGTTGACAAAAGATCCATCTTAACATGTGTATTTAACATTAGACCAGAATAAAATTGTCATAACCAAAATGAAATTTATTAAATTAAATGATAATACCCAAGAAGCAAAAAATAAAAATTCATATTGATCTAAGAGTATCTACACAATTATCTTTAAATTTATCTTCCACAAGAAAATCATGAAATTCAACAATATACTCTTATAATATGATATCTTTATTATTCTAGCTACAAAAAACACAAAAAAAGTTTCTGCTAAGACAAACAAAATTGAAGATAAAAATATATTTAAGAGATTCACATAAATGAAGGGTTGATAACCTTAAATATAGAACAAACCCCAACCAAATCAGATTAAATAAACCACACCAAATTATGCATAAAAACCTAACATTAACTAAAATATTTTTAAATATATACACTTATAAATGAAAAATAAAACCTTCAAGACAAACCTTAAGTTAAACAAATTGAACCCAACTTAACAAAAATAGAGAGAAATCATAAAAGACCCAAAAGATAAAACTTCCAAAAACCCTAAAAGACCCATTATATAATAAACTTTCACAAATCAAACCAGAACAAAAACAAAACTTTAAAAGATTCAAAACGTCACAAATCATAAAACTGAAAATAAATTTAAAAACCCTACACCCATTATACAATTAACCCTAACCTTTTTGTTCTTGCTCACAGTGATAACGACCTTCCAACACAGAAAAATGGCACGCTCAGTAGATTCAGTACCTTAACATAGATGAAAAAAATGAAGTTATTTATTCAAACCCAGATCGTAAGAGAAATGAAAAATCTAACAAAAAACTTAGTGTGTTTTGAATAAGTAAAATCACATGTTAAAAACCCTAACTAAGATTGTTAAAAACAGAAAAGAAGGAACTCAAATCATGTTGCATGTACCTATGTGCCTTTGTGAAGGATCATGTTGCATGTACCCTCTCTATTTACAATCGAAGAGAAGAAAAAGGAAAAAAGAAGGAGGGTATTAGTTTCGCAAAACCGGTGGTGGTGGCGACTTCGAACATAATCGCTGGAGTTGGTGGAGGTGTGAGTGTGTGAGTTGAGAGTGATGAAATGAGAATAGGGTTTCTGATTTTTAGTGAGAGCAATGGAATTGGGCTTATTCTGGATTTGGGCCTTTTTCTCTAGACTGAGGAAAGCCTATGAGATTTTTGGACAGCCTAGTATTTTAAAATATTATATTATTAATTTGAAACGGACGGGTTTGGATATCTGTGGTTCAAAAATTCTTAACCGAACCTGTCCATTATGAACCACATGAACCCGTTTTTATTGACCTGCATACCCGCAGACCCGTGGTTGCCCACCCGTTATAGAAACTGGGCCTCAAACGGTTCGGTTAGTTTCAGGTCGCAGGTTTTCGTCCAACCCTAATGGCATATATCTAAAACACATTTGGTTAGGGATTTACGTGCCCAAAGTTCCCAAAAACATTGAGAAACACACCACAAAAACCGTGTCAGTTTGATGCAAGGTTCATTAGCAAGTGTTCAACAACATGTAGATGATAGAAACTATGAAATTGCAAACTTGTTTACTCAGAAAATAGGGAAGTCATCTTGTCGTTTGATTGAAAATAGGCATAATAACTACATTGCCCAAGCCACTCCAATTAAAATTATCACCACAATCGTCAACTTTTGAGTATGAATAAAGGCCCCTACAATAGATCTCATATGACCTACATGGCAAGAAAACCCTGATGGATTCGAGGCATCAAACTTCTTCTTTTTCTCACTCTAGTGCTGGTCCTTAGTAGGTAGGGGCAAAACTTAGCTATGACAGGTGGTCGCGTCCACCCAAAACAAATATTTATCGATACAATTACCAAAATATCCTTATTGAAATTAGAACAAACATACCTAAAAGTCCAAATCTATATCTTCTCAAATCTATCTCACTCTCTTGATAGTTTCAGAATCTAGAATCGCCATTTCCCTTTTTAGTTTCCAGAATTCCATCAACCGGTTCGCTGCACATTGTCATCTCTGCTCTCAGTCCTCACTTTGTCTCTTCGCCTCTACTCGACACTGCTCACTTTGTCTCCCTCCTTGGTTAGCCCTCACGTGAGGCACGATCTCCACGACTCCGCCATTATCGTTGTCTGTTTGCCCAATGCCCCAAATCAAAGTATTTTGGTCACCACTGATGCGAGTCACTGATTTGTGACACTCCTTTTGAGTTTGATAACTTGTTTCAATTGATAATAAATTGGGTTTGAATCTGATTATGTTTTTGCATCATTATGATAATTTGATTTGCAATTGTGACTCTGATTTGTGGCTCCCTTTGTTTTTGCATTATTTTGACTGCGACTGAATCTCTAATTAGTTAATTTATTTAAATTTTTTATTTGTATCAGAGATGTTTGTGAGAATGGAGAAGAGTTAAAGATGTTGGAATCAAGTTGATTTGAAGAATAAAACCCTCGCTTGTTTTGATGATAACAAAATTGTTTGTGGGAACAAGGTAATGCTCTAATGTTGAATATAAGTGCGCATTTCTGAATTCATATGTTCGGTCAATAGACTTTCAATGTATTCTCTAATATCTAGACAAAGACAAAGAGAAAGATACAACACAAACTTTCCTCTCTTCTCTTAGTATGATACACGAATCAGTGCTACATTGCAATGCCTTTGATAGCACAAAGCAACGTTGCATCTCATTTACCTCTAGTAAACTTAATGTGGATTCTGATAATTTTCCTCTAATTCTAATAAGTGTGACAAGAGTTCTCCTGTCTCTACCTTTGATAGGCGTGACAAAAAATTTTCTGCCTCTACATTTTCATCCTCTGAAGAAGTTTGACTCTAAACTTTCATCCTCTGAAAATGTCAACGCTTTGAAGATAAAATAATTATGCATCCTTTGATACATATTATGAATTATCTACTTGTCTAAAGATTTCAAGATACTCTCTAATCATTGTTCCACGTGCTTCAAATAGTTACGCCGAATCAGTACAAGATCAGTCTTTTTTGGAAAATCTCTCTAACAAATGAATTCCACAAATATACAATGCAAAACTTCATGGATTATCTTGGTTTTCTGCAATTAGTGCAACAACCAGAAACCCTAATTGTACTCTATAAAGGATGTGTCTCCCTTAACGAAGAAAGACACAACAATGAATAATACATAACATATAAGAAACAAGCGATAAACACATATGTACTTTTGATATCATCCTTTCAGTGCTAAGTGAATTTTCTGAAAGCAAAAAACTAGTATACACTATATGCGAGAGCTCATTTAGATAAACCTCAAAACATTTTTTTGCTGCCTAGCCTAGTTGCAACTGCCTTCCTCAATAGTTTGACTGTAGTAAACTAGAACGTTGAAAAGATTGAACACAATCAGTGTGTCTAGTATGTGTTTGAGCGTAAGTCTGATTCAATGATAATTTAGTGGATTAAATTCTTCAAGTTGATGGGACAGGGCGTAGCTACCATGTTGGTGGTGAGTCAGGATAAATCAATGTGTTTCTCTCCTCTGTTTTCACACTCTTGCATTACCTTTTTTAATTTAAGTATAGCCATGTAAAAAGTTCTTAAAAACATAATTCAAACCCCCTTGGCATTAGAGCTAGGTCTCAAAGCTGAGCACTGAATCATGTTTGAGTAAATATCTTTATCCGTTATGGCTAACTATTGTGAAGAAGTTACAAGCGGAAACATTAAATATGCCTCCTCTATTTGATGGAGAGAGATTTGAGTATTGGAAAGACATACTTCAGTGCTAAAAAACTCTTGGACATAATTGAAGATGGCTATGAAGCTCCTAAAGATGTTGCTGGTACCGAAATATCAAGAAAAAGCTTCAATGTTCATTAAAGGAAACAATACAAAATGCATCATAAAGACAAGACCTTCATATGAATGCTACCATCTTCAAGCAGTTTAAAGAATACATCAACAAAGAAACAACTGAGAGTATCTTTGATGCTGTGGATCTTAACTGCGAAGGAAAAAAAAAAGGTAAAAGAAGCCAAAGCTAATATGCTCGTTAGAAATTATAAACTCTTTTAGATGGAAGAAGATGAATATTCTAAAATGATATTTTCTAGATTCCAAACTCTGGTTTCTGGACTGAAAGTTTTCTAGAAGAGCTACACTACTTCCGACCATGTAAAAAAGATCCTCAAAATTCTTCCCAGCAAGTGGAGACAAAGGGTAACAACTATGCAAGAAGCCAAGGATGTAAAAAAACTACCTATGGAAGAGCTAATGAGTTCACTCAAATCCCTTGATATTGAACTAGTTGAAGGTGAGTCCAAGAAAAAGTCTAAATCCTTGGCTCTCAAATCCCCAGGAAAGAAGATAACTTCTAAGGCCCTACAAGGAACTAAAACATTAGAAGAAAGTGAATGCCAATATTAGAGTGAAGACTTAGATGATAAAAGAGTTATCCTTTATCGCAAGAAAAATCCAGCGCATGTGGAACATCAAAAAGAAATCTTTACCAAAATAGATTTTAGAAGATCCCAAAATAGTAGAGAAGGAAGTGAAAAGCTTGATAATAGAAAGCTCACTTGCTATGAATGCAAGGAACCAAGTCATTTCAAATCAGAATGTCCTAAACTTGAGAAAGAAAAATCTCATAGAAAATACTTCAAGACCAAGAATAAGAGTCTTATGGCAACTTGGGATGGCTTTGATGAATCATCTGATGAAGATGAAGAACATGAAAACATGGCGTAAATGGCTGATGTTGACTCTGAGGCTATGATGAAAAAATTAAGGTATTCTTTAACTTATCTTGTAATGAACTCATAAATATGGTAAATAAGTTTCTTAACAAAAATCATTAGGTTTCTTCAAAACTTAAGTCTCTTAGAAAAGCTCATGACATCTTAATATACAGATGCAGTGTTTGAAAAAGATTTTGACAACCTAAAAAGGGAAAATGTAACTCTGAAAGAAAAGGTTTCTGAAACATTAGAGGATAAAGCATGAAATTATGTTAAGTATGAAATAGCCTGTCAAGAGTTTTGAGATAAAGGCATAAATAGAAGTAAACAAGCTTCCATGGTCTATGATGGTGTCAGCAAAAACACTAAACGCAACATAGGCTTTGAGGAAACAACAAATAATCCAAGATTTATTCAACCTAACATTGCTTGTGCTTACTGCCATAAGAAAGGTCACAACCAAATAACTTGTCCTATGTTGAAAACATAGGAAGACAAGATACCTTTCAAAACCAACAAACTAGGACCCAACTAAATTTGGGTACCTAAAGATAAAATAATCTATATTATAGATATCCTTGGCAACAAAGTTGAAACACCAGTCATGGTACCTGGACAATGGATGCTCACGACACATGATGAGAGAAAAGTCTATGTTCCAAGACCCGACCCTCAAAAACAGAAGATTTATAGGATTTAGAGGTGATAAAAAGTTAAGATATTTGGACACGACATAATAGATAACGACTCTCTTCCCTTTATTAAGAGTGATTTATTCGTAAAAGTACTAATGCATAATCTATTGAGACTAAGTTAATTAACCGATAATGTTATGATGTAGTCTTCAACCAAAAGTATTGTAAGGAAATAAATCAAACAGATGGATCCATACTATTTACTAGCCAAAGGAAAAATAAATTTGCAAAATAAACTTATATGATTTGAACAAACAAGAAGACGAGTGTCTTACGTCTATAAGTGATGAACAACTAATATAACACAAAAGATTAGGACACGCTAACTTGAGGTTAATCTCAAATTTTAAAAGACTTGAATTAGTTAGAGGCTTGCCTAGTCTTAAGTACAATTTGTATGTTATTTGTGAGGCATGTTAGAAAGGGAAACAAACAAATTTTTTTTTTCCTTCTAAAAGCGTTGTTTTCACATCTAAACCACTTGAACTTTTATATATGGATCTTTTTGGCCCTGTAAAGATTGCCTTTGTCATTGGTAAAAAGTATGGATTCGTTATTGTCGATGATTATTCTACATGGACATGGGTAAAATGCCTAAAGCACAAAGATGAGTTACATAAAATATTCACTACCTTATGCATACAAGTGCAATATGAAAAAGATTTTTGTATTACAACATTGGTAGTGATCATGGAGGTGAATTTCAAAACAACCTTTTTGAAGAGAATGAAATTTTACCTTATTTTTCTTCTAATAGAACACCCAGTTTTGTAGAAAGGAAAAACGGATCTTTTCAAGAAATGGCATGCATCATGATTCACGAAATGAACGTTGCCAAACACTTTTGGGCAGAAGTAGAGAACACTACATGCTACATTTTGAATATAGTCTATATTATACCTATTCTCAATAAGACTCCTTTTGAATTGTGGAAAGGAATAAAATCCAAAATTTCATATTTCCGTTAGTTTGGATGTATTAGCTATATCTTAAACACCAAAGACAATCTTGGCAAGTTTGACTCTCGATCTCAAAAATACATCTTTTTGGGATACTCTGAAAGGTCTAAAGCCTATAGGGTATACAACAAAGAAATAGTGGTTTTTTTAGGAATCAATCCATGTTAAGTTTGATGACAAAAAGCTTGACCCTAAAAAATCTAGATGTAGAATTTGCAGATATACAGATCGCAGAAGACCCAATTACTTAGGAAGAACCAAATAAAACTGAAGAAGCGTCAAATCTAGTCCAAAGTGAACCAAATGAACCACTAAAAAACTCAAATCAAGAGCATAAATAATCCAAAATTGGATTGAAATACAGGTCATCTCATCCAAAATCTTTGATCATAGGTAACAAAAATGATCATTTGAAAATTAGATATGCTCTTAAGGTTACATCTCTATTTGGAGTACTCTCTAAAATGGAACCTACATCCATAGATGAAGCATTATTAGATGATGAATGGATACTATCTATGCAAGAGGAGTTGAGCCAATTCAAAAGAAACGGTGTTTATGATCTAGTCCTTATATCAGTATAAAAGAAGCTAATCAGAACCAATGGATTTTTAGAAACACAATCAATGAAAAAGATGAAGTGGTTAGAAACAAAGTTAGATTTGTAGCCCAATGTTATATTCAATAGGAAGATATTGTTTATAGTGAAACTTTTTCCTCAGTGCCAAGTTAATTTATAATGAATTTGAGATGAGTATGATGGGAGAATTGAAATTCTTTATGGGAAATAAAATCCATCAAAACTCAAAGGATGTACTAATTCACCATAACAAATACATATGAGAATTGCTTAAAAAGTTTAAAATGGATGATTGTAAACCAGTGTCCACACCTATGCATCTGGCGTGTTCTCTTGACAAGAATGTGTCAGGTAATAAGGTTGATCCAAAGGTATGATAGGTTTCCTTCTTTATTTAACTGTCTCTAGACATGATATTTTGTTTAGTGTGTGTATGTCAGATTTCAATCTGACCCTAAGAAATCCCACTTAACAGTTAATAAGAGGATCTTTAGATATACGAAAGGAACTACTAATCTTGGTTTGTGTTATAAGAAATCCTCTGGGTATAAGTTAGTAGGTTTTTGTGTTGCTGACTATGCTGGAGATATGCTAGAAAGAGAACCAATGGAAACTACACATTCTAAGGTGACAATCTGATCTTCTAGTCATACAAAAAGCAAAGTACTATTGCTCTCTCTACAATTGAAGCAGAAAATTGAAGCACTCAATTGTTATGAATAAAGCATCAAATTGAAGATATCAAAATTTATGAGAGTAATATTCCTATCTTCTATGATAACACTTCAACCATATGTTTAACCAAAAACTCTATTTTACATTATAGGGTAAAACATATAGAGATTAAAGACCACTTTACCAGGGATTATGTTTAGAAGGATATTGTAGACATTAAGTTTGTCAACATTGATCATCAGTGGGCTGATATTTTCACAAACCCCGCTGTTGATTACAGATTCAACCTTATATAGAAACATATGAAAATTTTGGTTATTAAAGAATGATGTTTAAATCCTTTGTATGCCTTGCCTCTGGTAAAACTCAATGATTAGTTATAAATATTAATGCTTTGCCTTTGGTTTATTTCTCAATTATCTTGATGTGGATCACCAAGATAATTGAGAGCCTCTTGATAAAGTTAGTCTGACCATGACCCCTACCAACGTCCCAATTGTTATTCCTTTAATTATGTTTCATGCCTGAAATAATCCTCAATGTCTCACCGTAACTGATTAAGACCATGCATCTCATGACATTATTTATGTAGTTCATACCTCATTATATCATCAATTGCAAGTAAGTAGCTAACTTCAATATCATAACTATGCAAAACAAAAAGTATACATAAGTCTCGAGTCAATCAACAGAGGGAAATTACAATTAAAGGGCCTTTCTAGTCAGAGGGAGTCCAAATCGGTGGAGAATTATAGTTAGAGGAAGTCCGATCAAAGGAAAGACATGATCAAAGGAAGAGCTAGATCATATGAAGAAATTGATTAGAGGCAGTCCGATCAGAAGAAGAAATGGATTAGAGGAAGTTTAATTAGAGTAAGAACTGAATCAAAGGAAGTCTAATCAGAGGAAGAAATGAATTAGAGGAATTTTAACTAGAGGAAGAACAGGATTCGAGGAAGAATTGGATTAAAGGATGTCTAATAAGAGGAAGAACTGGATCATAGGAAGTCTACGCTTAGAGGGAATTTCAAAGGATACGTAGAACTTCTAGAAGGAAGGTTCAAAGGATACGTTAACACAAATAATACACCAGTTAGGCGACTAACATCTCATCCTCGTTCATTCTATCCTTAACAAATTATAAACGTTCACACACATATGCATAATGTATAAATTTTGAAGAGGAAAATGCAACTTTCAAAGGTTCCTACATGCCAAATCTCACAATTTTCCTCACTATCAGTTTTAAAGGTCCCATTTTTTCAAACCTAGAAAACAAATTCCTAGCAGTAAATTAATTTAAAATCGACACCAGAATTCCATGCAATTGTGAAAACTTGTTCTAGGAAAATAACTCACTCTTGACAACGAGAATTTCATTTAGAATCGAGTTGGGTTGTGGAAGTTGGCTGGTTTTTTAGCTTTCAATACTCTTCCTTGTTGCAATGGTTTGATTATGAGATTCCCTATCTGCTCTTTATCTTCTTTTAGTGTTGCTTTGGACGGTAAATGACACTTAAGAGGAAGGGAAGGACATGCATGAGGTCGGATTGGAGGAAGAGAACTTCAAATGGTTATTGATGTGAGAGATGATGATGATGAACAATAACAAATTATGATGGTGTGTTAGGGTGGAAGGAAAAGTGTAGTTGGTGAAGAATAAAGTGTTTTCTTCTTTTGACATTGTATTTATTAATATTACCACTTTCCTGTTCTAACCTTGAACATAAAACAAATTATTACTAATAATGTACAATGTCTAAAAATTCTAATAATCTAACTACTATCTTAATCTTGTAATTATTTCTAAGGTAGTGAAAAGGCTATTACATTCCCTCCCCCTTAGAAAAAATTTGTCCTTAAAATTTGAAAGCTTATCTATTAAAAGAGGTAGGGGTAATCATTATTTATCATGTCAAATTCAATTTCCCATGTTACTTTATCTGGTGATGATCCTCCCCAAATAACTTTTAGTAAGGGCATTGTCTTATTTCTTAATATCTTTCTACTTATATCTAAAATTTGAATTGACTCAAGATTGTAGGTAAGATTTGGTTTCAAATGGAGAGACTCATGACTCAAAATTTGATAAGGGTCAACAACATACTTCTTAAGTTGGGAGACATTGAAGTAGGATATAGGTTAGCTAGTAGTTTTCTGGATTATTAATAAAAATAGCAAAATAACAAACTTGGATTATTAACAAAAATAGCAAAATAACAAATTCAAACAAAATTGGTGTTTGGCAAAAAAACAGTAAATTTTTTTGTAACGTTAAAGATTGGTACAAAACATAGATGATATCACCAAGTAAAATTCTTTTGTAACGTTAAAGATTAATACAAAACAGTTTCAGTAAAATATAAGAAATTTGATTATATTTCCCGTAAAATATTTTTTTTAGTTTAAAAACTGGCAAAATGTAAATATTTCTATTTTAGTTTTTAATGCTTAACAATCTTAGTTTTTTAACAGTTGAATAGTTAATAATTTAAATTTAGTTCTGATAAAATTCAAGAAATTTGGTTTAAAAGCATACAAAATAATAATAAAAAAAAATCAGTTTCTGCAAAATACAATAAATTTAATTTTAGCTTCTGTATGATAAAAAAATAATATTTGTTTTACTCCTAAATATCCTAAATATGATTTTTATAATAAATTATAAAAAAGTTGTTTTATTCCTAGGTATGATTTTAGAGATGTTAAAAAAATTTGTTTTACTTTTAGGTATGATTTTTATATATTTAATAAAGAAGAATCAAATGAAAAATAAAATGAAGAAGATGAAAGACATGATCAAGAGAAGATGTTGTAGGTAACTCAAGTACAATGATTTTTCTTTCTACCTCTTAATAATATTTTCAACATTTCTCTCAAGTGCCACACTTTTTATACAAGGGGAAGGGATTGTAGGGTGCATTCCTTTTATATATGGGGAGAGGATGTTGGAGTGGATTCCTTTATTGATATTACAACAAACAAAAAGTATATTATCTGATACAATAATCCAGAAAGTGCGATATATTTTTACTAGTAGTTTTCTGGATTATTAACAAAAATAGCAAAAGAACAAATTTGGATTATTAACAAAAATAGCAAAAGAACAAATTCAAACAAAATTGGTGTTTGGCAAAAAACAGTAAATTTTTTTGTAACACGTTAAAGACGAGTACAAAACATAGATGATACCACCGATGAGAAAAATAAAAAAAATCTGCTACTATAGTGTTTTCAGTTTTCTATTATTATATAAACTCAAAATTTTGGTAATCATACATATATCCAATATATTAAAAAAATATTTTAATCTAATAAATATTTAACTTAAATGTGTA
Organism: Cicer judaicum; assembly: GCA_037974835.1. Taxonomy (NCBI): domain Eukaryota; kingdom Viridiplantae; phylum Streptophyta; class Magnoliopsida; order Fabales; family Fabaceae; genus Cicer; species Cicer judaicum. The sequence continues at coordinate 3,887,832 of JBBPBS010001012.1, forward strand.
TTTAATTCCATTAAAATATAAGAAATTTGATTATATTCCTTATAAAATAATTTTTTTTAGTTTAAATCCTTGCAAAATATAAATATTTATATTTTAGTTCTTAATGCTTAACAAGGTTAATTTTTTAACCGTTGAATAATTAATGACCCTAAACTCTAAACTTTAAATTCAAAAAAATTTAATTTTAATCCATATGAAATAAAATAAATTCTTTGATTTTCTGCAAAATGTAATAAATTTGAATTTAGCCTCTATATGATAAAAAAAAATGTTTTACTCCTATGTATGATTTTTATAATAAATTATAAAAAAAATTTATCTTACTCCTATGTATGATTTTAGCCATGATAAAAAAAAATTGTTTTACTTCTAGGTATGATTTTTATACTTAATAAAGTAGAATCAAATGAAAAGATGAAAGACATGATCAAATGAAAAGGCCGTAGGTAACTCAAATACAATGATTTTTCTTTTTACCTCTTAATAATATTATTTATATTTCTCTCAAGTCCCACACTTTTTATATAAGGGAAAGGGATGTTAGAGTGCATTCCTTTGAAATTTGGGGAAAGGATGTTGGACTGCATTCCTTTGTTGATATTACAACAAGCAAAAAATATATTAACTGGTATAATAATGCAGGAAGTGGGATATAGGTATGCTAGTAGTTTTCTGGATTATTAACAAAAATAGAAAAAGAATACATTCGAATTATTAACAAAAAATAGAAAAAAAAAACAAATTCAAATAACATTGGTGTTTGGCAAAAAAACAGTAAATTTTTTTGTAATGTTAAAGATTGATACAAAAATAGATGATACGAACAAGGAGAAAAATAAAAAACATGCTACTATAGTGTTTTTCAGTTTTCTATTATTATATAAATACACTCAAAATTTTGGTGATCATACATATATTCAATACATTAAAAAAAAAATATTTTAATCTAATAAATACTTAACTTAAATGTGTAATATTAGTTCCAACAAAATGTAAGAAATTTGATTATATTCTCAATAAAATAAATCTTTTAGTTTAAATTTTTGCAAAATGTAAATATTTTTATTTTAGTTCTTAATGTTTAACGATATTAGTTTTTTAACGATTGAATAATTAATTATTTTAAATTTAGTTATGATAAAATTAAAAAATTTGGTTTTATTCCATATAAAATAAAAAAAATTGTTTCAGTTTCTGTAAAATACAATAAATTTGATTTTAGTCTCTATATAATAAAAAAAAATGGTTTTACTCCTATGTATTGTTTTAGCCTCTGTGTCATAAAAAAAATGGTTTTACTCCTAGATATGATTTTTATATATGTAATAAAGAAGAATCAAATGAAAAATAAAATGAAGAAGATGAAAGACATGATCAAGAGAAGAAGTTGTAGGTAACTCAAATACAATGATTTTTCTTTCTACCTCTTAATAATATTTTCTACCTTTATCCCAAATCCCACACCTCTTATATAAAGGGAAGGGATGTTAGAGTGGATTCTTATACATGCGGGGAGGGGATGTTGGAGTGGATTCCTTTGTTGATATTGCTGTTGATATTGCAGCAGGCAAAAGAGTTAGTTGGTACAAAAATAGCAAAAGAACAAATTCAAACAAAATTGGTGTTTGGCAAAATACTACAAAAAAATTTGTAACCTTAAAGATTGATACAAAACATAGATGATACGACTAAGGAGAAAAATAAAAAACCTGTACTATGACGTTGTTTTAGCTCCAACAAACTACAAAGTTTTTTTTTAAATTGTCCTCTAGAGGCTTTTTGACTTTTACGATCATAATTCTCCTCGGTATTGGAATTGCAATTTTATTGTTGGATCTCATTTTTTAATTAAAGATATCCACACTTAGCTTTGAATTCAATGGTTATCTAATGGACCTACATAAAAATGAATTATTATGAATATTGTATGGTATGGTGTTGAAAATAATTTTTAATGCATAAAAGAAATGCATGGTACTATAAAAATTATTTAACTTTATCATTAAGGATGAAATCTATTTGCATGGATGCAACAAAAATAAAATAAAATTGAGAGGTATAAAATATGCGATTTAAAAGAAAGAAGGCTATGATATGACTTAGATGCATTCTCTCCAAGATTGGAGAAATTTTAAAGTCTATAAACTTCTAAATTTGTGAACTCTTTCCTAGACGGGTTCTATAATCCGAAAATTCATTGGTCTCTAGAGCCAAGTACTCGTATTGAAACATCACTATATATAGGAAGTCACACTCTAGACGAGATTTTTTCAATAACCAAATAGGATGTATATCCAACATGATTACCACTAAATCCCTAACTAAACTTAAACTTTACTCAGCCTCGGGTATAACGTCTCACTCATAAGTGTGTGTCTTAGTGAAGGTGTATGGTACAGAATAAACATAATTCAATAATTTCACAATGATAATAAAAGACATATATATATATACAAAAAGAAAATAATAATAATAATAATAATAATAAAATAAAATAATCTACTAGTTTATAAGAATATTTTAATGACAACTAATATTTAAGAAATAATAAACACATAAAGTAAAAGAAAATGAAAGAAAAAAACAAATGTAGAAGAAAAAAAAAGTAAAAATAAAAATAAAAGATTAATTATGTTAGGCTTGACTCTTTAAGGGTCCCCAACGTAGTTGCCAGCTGTCGCGGTCTAAATTTCGATTGTATCTCGAATTCAATGGAGTTGCCACCAAAATTTATTTTAAAATAGGAAAAATATAGGGGAATCCTTAAAAATAGAAAAACAAAAATGGTCTTTGAAACAAAAATTTGAGTTCGGAAGTCGATTATAAGTAGGGAAGGTATTATATTAGCACCCTACAATATCCATTAAAATACAACTACCTATAATTAATTGTGCAAAATTAACATTAACTTAAATATATTTATTTCTCCTTTTTAAAATGCAACTATAATATTTTTATGAAAAGAATCTAATGATAAAAGTATATTTAAAATATAGAGAGAAATTTTTTTTTTTTGTTATTATGCTTGACAAAAGTGCAATCTTGCTCCTACGTATCTCCCGGTGCGATGAAGAGATCAAAACTACGTAGTTTTTGGGTAAAAAAGTACATATGTCTTGATTGCTTTTAAAGAAATACATTTTGTTGCGGAAATTTAGATTTAGTTAGAAGATGTTGTCCATTTGATAAAGGAAAAAAGATATTGAGTCTGAGAAATTTATTATATCAAGCATGTTTGGTTTGTTTGAAATTAGTTGAAAATGTTTAATATCATAGAGTTGTCACAACTCATGCGTTTTAAACTAGGACTGACAAGATGTCATATCTTGATCTATCCAACTTTATTAAAAAATAATTAATTTAGAGTTTAAGAATATCAAGTTGTCACAACTCAAATGTTATAAATATTTAAGATTAATAAGATGTCTCATCTCAAACAATTTCAATATTCATTGTTAATATTTATATTTAGTTTTTTTAGGAGAAATTAAAAAAATTAAACATCCAATTTGAAGAAAATAAAATAAAATTTAGCTTAGAAAATAGATTAAGTTAAAGAAAAAAAAATGAATCTATAAAAAAAACCACATAATTAAATAAACAAAAGAAGTTGGTTTGGAGTCCAAACTCCTCTTTTTTAAAATAAAATAATAATAATAATAATAATAATAATATACATAGTAAATCTAATTTTAGAAGGAGATAGAAACAAAATAGAAAACGAAAGAAAGGTAGAAAGAAGAAAGAGAAGAAGAAAAGGGAAAGAAAGAAGAAGAAAAAGAAAACGGAAGTGAGAAGAAGATGGAATCCGACAGTGGGCGACGGTGGCGATGACTGACGTTGTTTCAATGAAAACGACAGTTTAAAAGTCATTTTCTCTTTTTGATTTGCTTGTTTGTTTTTCTCTTAATTTAATGTTGGTTTTTTTTAATGATATTTTTATTTTTTATTCATCTATTTTGAGTTTACAGTTGCTAATATTGAATATTGAAGAATGAAAAATAAATAAATAAATAAACCTAACAAGATCATGAACATGATTTTTTATTTGTATACATATTGTGATAATAAAAAAGAAATTATGTATAATATTAATTTAGAATACCTTATATCTTGTATTTTCTTACTCAGATTGTTGTCTCTCATCTACACCTTACCCTCTCTATTTTTTTGTTTTTTTTATCTTCAGTATTCAAAAAAACTCACCTCTAATAGTGATCTCAATTTATAGGCTTAAGAGATTAATCTTACGAACTCAAAATTCTTTAAGTATTAAGAATTCAAGGTTTTAGTTTTAGCAAAGGCACTCGTTCAACTTTATGTTACTTAGTGCTCTATTTTTTAGTGTGGAGTTCACTGTAATCAGCCCGCTTAGTAGAAGCAAAACACAACCCAATTTAATCCATTTGTAATACAGCCCGATAGTGTCTATTTTGCCTCAACGATTTGTAGGTTTTTAAAGTTGGAAGTTGAGAAGACTGACTTATAGGGTCAAGTTTGTAATTCAGGTTTCTGAATTAGTGAAGAAATCATTTTATGTGAGGGGATTGGACATAATTTCCACGTTGGTAGTAAACCAATACAAATCTTGGTGTTTTCCCCTCTGCCTTGATACTTTGATTTATTTATGCCTCTGTTATCTTGTATCTGTTATAGTATCCAGAATTAGATTTTTTAAAAGAAGTTTTTAATAAGGCAAAAGACTATTCAACCCCCTTTCTCGTATTTTTGGAATTTCAATTGGTATCAGAGCTCGGTCTCAAGGTTGAAAACTGTACAAAGTTTTAGAAAAGATCGACTTTTCAACATGTTTGGTTTTGGTGATGAAGCCTCAAGAGGAAATATCAATAGAAGTTTCTTTATTTTATAAGATCTTGAGCTTTGAGATTTGGTTGAAGATGGATACACCGCTCATACCAACGAGGGCGGTTTCTAAAAATGAGATGAATCATAAGTAGGGTAGAAATAAGTCAGGCCAAACTAGACTTTGAAAGGTCTAAGTCTGACATACGATTAATTTTTTATGCTTAAGTCTAGCCAACAACCTATCATAGACTTTTTTTTCGGCCTGACCTGATCTTTTTAAAAGTCTGGTATGGCCTTTCTAAAAGTTTTGCTTGGCCTTAAAGCCTATTTAAAAACCTTATTAACATTAAAACATTTAAATGGTAAAATATTATTAATAAACATATTATAGTAAAATATTATTAATAAACATATTATAACAAAATATTAATAATATATATATATATAATATATTATTAATATATAATAAAAAATAACATTAATAAATAATAAAATATATATAGGCCAGTCTGTTTGGTCTAATAAATTTGTTTATAAGTCTGAGCCTGACCTATTTAAATAAATAGGCTTTAAAAATAACTTGAGCCTAATATTTTTATTAAATAGATCAGGCCAGGCCAGACCATAGGTAGGTCAGGGCATAGGCCCCTGACGGACAGTCTAGGCTATTCCCATCCCTAAACATAAGGCTAGAACATTTATGATGAATGCAATCATATTCAAGGAATTTGACTAGTGCACCAACAAGGAGATGACTAAGAGTATCTATGATGCTCTAGTTCTGACCTACGAATGAAGCAAACAAGTTCAAGAGGCAAAAACTACTCTTCTACTCATAAAGTATGAGTTTTTCAAATTGAGGAAGATGAAGACACTAATACTATGTTTTCCAGGTTTCAAACTCTAGTTTTAGGGTTACACAACTGTAGATCATGTCAAGAAGTGCAGACTCAAGATTACAACTATTCAAGAAACAAAAGACATAACAATTTTCGTTTGGAAGAGCTAATTAACTCTCCCAGGTCTTAAGAGATTGAACTTGCAGAGGATGAGCGAACGAAGAAGTAGAAGACTCTGGCTCTCATATCCAATAATAAGAAAGCTCCACAACTAGAAGCAAAATTAGAGGACTAGAATGAAGGACTTCGAGGATAAAGAACTTGAATACATCACGAGAATCATTTAGATGATGTGGCACAACAAGAAGATTATGGTACAATCAAACTGTTGAGGAATTTAGCCACTACCAGGAATTAAGGATTCTCATTTAATCAGTTAAAATTATGGGAGAAAAGAATGTGGTGAACGGGATGCCCTCAATCAATCACCCAAATACGTTGTGTGCAGGTTGTCTTCTTGACAAGCAAGCTAGAAAAAGTTTCCCTAAAGAAACCACCTCAAGAGCAACTATGCCCTTGCAACTTGTGTATACCGACTTGTCTGGACCAATCCATCCATCTTCATTTGGTAAGCGTAAATATTTCATTCTCTTTATTGATGATTTTAGTAGAACAACTTGGATATATTTCTTAAAGCAAAAATCATAAGCTTTTGTTGCTTTCAAGAAATTCAAAGCTCTTGTAGAGAAGGAGAGCAATCATGAAATAAAAGCTTTGAGATCTGATCGTGAAGGTGAATTCACTTCGAATGAGTGTAATTATTTATGCACAACTCATGGAATTCGTTGTCCGTTCATAGTTCCAGGATCTCTGCAACAAAATGGAGTAACAGAGAGAAAAAATAAAACTATTTTGAACATGGAAAGATGCATGCTAAAATCCAAAATGATGCAAAATGAGTTTTTTTATTTTGCATTCTATTTGTCAAATCGCTCTCCGACTTCAAATCTCAAAGACCAAACCCATCTAGAAGCTTGCAATGGTAGGGCGCCTAGTGTCAATCACTTGCGTGTCTTTCGAAGCATAATATTTACACATGTGCTACAACAAGAAAGATCCAAACTTGATGTTGAAGCATTAAACATGTCTTTGTTGGCTATGATCCACATTCTAAAGGTTACAAGTTGTAAAATCCATGCAACAATAAGGTAGTGGTGAGTCATGATGTTAAATTTGATGAAGATACTACATGTAATTGGGAGGGTCAAGAAGAAACAAAATATAATTTCCTTCAATATTTTGAAGAAGATCAAGAGGCCACAACACTAGTTCAAGATGCAACTCCACCTTTTTCACCTCCTCCTTCACCTACTTCTCTAGATGAAAGTTCAAGCAAAAGATCATGTAAGATAAAAGATATAGAAGACATTTATGAAAGGTCAATTGAAATTACTCTTGACCATGAATAGTTTTATTCTTTCTTGGCGGATAGTGAGCCATTAAATTATGGCGAAGCAGTGAAAGATAAAAGGTGGAGACAAGCCACATATAAGGAGATCAAATCAATTGTGTAGAACAACATTTGAGAATTAGCAACTCTTCCAAAAGGCCATGAATAAATTGGAGCCGAATGAGTGTACAAGGCTTAAGAAGAATGCTAATGGAGATATTGAAAATGACAAAGCAAGAATTGTCGCCAATGGCTACAAACAAAAACTTGAAGTTGACTATGAATAGGTTTTTACACTAGTTGCTTGCATGGACCCCATTTGTTTGCTAATCTCTATAGCAACTCAAAATAAGTAGAAACTTTATCAACTTGATGTTAAATCGGCATTTCTAAATGGTTATCTCGAAGAAGATGTCTATGTTGAGCAACAAATGGGGTACGCGAGTAAGGAACATGAAGATAATGTTTTGAGACTAAGGAGAACGTTATATGAATTAAATCAAACACCAAGAGCATGGAATAGTCACATTGACAAATACTTCGAAGACAACGGGTTTGCAATAATGGAGATATTTTGATTGCTTGTCTCTATGTGGATGATCTTATATTTACTAGAAACAATCGAAGTTTATTTGAAAGAGTTCAAAAAGACTATGGCGCTTGAGTTCGAGATGACTGATATTGGGCTAATATCATACTACTTAGGCCTAGAAGTAAAACAATCGAAAGAAGGTATATTTATTTCTCAACAAATGGGGCACACGAATAAGGAACATAAAGATAATGTTTTGAGACTAAGGAGAACGTTGTATGAATTAAATCAAACACCAAGAGCATGGAATAGTCGCATTGACAAATACTTCCACGACAACGAGTTTGCAATAATGGAGATATTTTGATTGCTTGTCTCTATGTGGATGATCTTATATTTACTAGAAACAATCGAAGTTTATTTGAAAGAGTTCAAAAAGGCTATGGCGCTTGAGTTCGAGATGACTGATATTGGGCTAATATCATACTACTTAGGCCTAGAAGTAAAACAATCGAAAGAAGGTATATTTATTTCTCAAGAAAATTATGCAAATGAAGTTTTGAAGAAATTTAAAATGTTTAACTGCAATCCGGTTAACACACCAATAGAGAGTAGATTGAAGTTTTCAAAGTTTGAAAATGGACAAAAGGAAGACCGATCTTTTTTTCAAAAGTCTCGTTGGAAGCCTAAAATACTTAACATGTACAAAGCCTGATATTCTTTATGCGGTTGGAGTAGTAAGTCGTTTCATAAAAGCTCCTACTACACATGAAAGTCACTAAGAGGATACTTCGCTACCTTAAAGGTATGCTTGATTGAGTTTTCTATTAGAAATACATTCCTTTCTATAACAATATTGATGTTTCATGTGACCGCCGAAGTCTACTTTTGCGTAGACTAACTCAATCATTGTCTGAAATTTTGTCACTATTATACACTGTATGTCTCAGCCCCAAACCTCATTATAAGTTATTTGTTAAGCATTGTTATCGTTAATGTTGTGATGCTTGGTGCAGTTACTTGAAAGACACTTTACAGCTGCATTAAATGAACCTGGTAGAAAACATATTGACAGTGCAAAACTGGAATCAGCTATAGTATAATAGTAATACTAAGTTTTCGGTAATATTGAGCAGTTTCGGTTAGGGAAATTTGGCCTAAGGTGACGTATATTAATTGTGGTTTTAGTTTCTCTTTGGCAATTTTGTCATAGATTTATTTTTGAATCTCAATATCACTGATACATCTTATGGCTTTAGTGATGATTAAACGCCATGGAAGTGGTAACTGCAGATGATAGAATATCTTGGTTTCAAAACAGATCTTGCAAAATCATTCACGTGACTTGTTCTTTTGTTCAATTTATGTTACTATCATATACATGTGTAAATCCTGCATTTCACTCATGTTACACATTTACTCGTTTTTTAGGTTATGTCCTCTCTTCCCTTTATTACCCCTCGTGATTTACTCGCCTTTGAGGAATCCTTAACGAAAACGTCCAGTCCAAAGGAACAAAAGCAGTACATGAAAAGCTTGCTTTCTGTTGGCAATTGGTAACAAATTAAAAGCACTTGAAACACAGAAAAGTGTAAACATCGTTACAAATGTTTCTAGTAAGCAATGACTTCTACTGCTTTTTTTTCTTTCTATATTTTACTTCCCCAACTTCTGGAATGTACAGTTTAGCTTTAGCATATGGGTTATCAATAAATCTCTGCAGTGTGTACATACATTGTAGAAGTTCTCAATTTTTGGTAGAAATTGTTCGATAACATATTAAGACTTGATTGAGGGTTCCCACTTTCCATGAGTGTGATAGATTTCCTATATTGCTAATTTGCTATTCGAGATAAGATTAGGTCAAACCGATCAACAGAGGTCTATGGCTTAGTTTAGGTATACATGTATATGTTAGATTAGACTAATTTTAAATATACACAGCCAAAACTTTATAAAAAGTCTATTTAGCTAAGGCCATACTACATGCCACCGAAACGACCTTAAAATTACGCATGTGACATGACATAAACTAGATTTAAGTTTGATATTTTTCAGAGTAGATCAGACTTAGGCTTTATAAAGTTTAGTCAAATCTATTTCCACCCTATCTGCTATGTTTCTGGGTGGTTGTTAGAATATAACATATCTATTTTTCTATCAATAATATTTTATAAAATTTAATGCGTTCTGTTTCCACCGTGCAGCGAGACCACGCAGCTCAGCCAATGCTCCCGAGTCCAATGTTCATGATGGGGAAGTTGTAGGGTTGGCAGCCATTATCTGATTTTTTTTTAGCTCACGGAAAGTTATTGTGTACAAGAGTGAGAGCTCATATTGAGAAGATTTGGATATTTATTATTTTTTACAAACACCCCTGCTACCTTGACAAATGAGAAAGTGGGTGGGAAATCAAATATTTGCATGTTCTTCCTCTGCTCTTAGCCACAACTGAATCAGTTATACAGTATGCATTGCAGATATTTCTTTTTATATGTTAGTATATAAAATTTAATTAAGCGTAGTAGAACTAGAACCATAATTTTCAATTGTTCAGTTCAGACTCTTCAGACCTTTGTAGTTTAAATTTCAATCTATTTTTTTTAGAATAAAGTTTGACTGTGATTATGAACTTGCATCCCCCCTATGAAGTATTTTAAATACAAGAGTAAACCTTCAATATCATCTTTAAATTATCATTTTTTATTATTCCATCCGTCTTTACTTCTTGTGGATAGTCCGTGTAATATAAATTGTTTTTTATACATAGTCTAATTAATGTGTCAATTGTGCATTTCACGGTTTTCAAACTACTCTGGCCAATTGCAGGGTAATGTGATGGATAGGTGGTTAAGAACTCATAAGTAAAACGGTAGCGGATGTTCAGATCCAAATTAATTCAGAAAATAAAAACTCACTACAAGAAATTATGATAATTGCGGCACTTTGCTTGCGACGGTTAGAGAAGAACCGCCTCCGCTCCAACATTACTACAGTTCATGCAACGGTTTTTGACAACTGCTGCCACCCTTCAAGGCATTTGAATTTGTGGTACCCAGATTAGTGGTACATTTTGCTTGCAGCTGTTCTATACGAGAAAAATGTTATTTTAATAATTTTGCTTAGTTATAATAATCTAATGATTTTGCCTTATATCTAACTAAGTTATTTGTATACTTGATAAGATTAGACTACAAGTCTAATATATGATTTATGAATATGCTATTTTTCGATTTTGCTTCAGTTCCTTGTGTGTTTGGTTAGCTCTGCATCAATTATATCTTACTAATATAATAATAGTTTTTCTGTGTGTGAAGGATATGGTTGCATTTTCATGTTGTGGGGTAGAGGAGAAACATGAAATGGATATTTCTCGTGAAAGGTGAAAGGAGTTAGCGAGGTAAATTCAGAAGAAAACATATGATAATAAAGTCTGGTGCAAACCGAGTGGATGGAAGATGTCCTTTGACTTTATTTGAGGTATGCAGTTAAAATTATTTCCTTCCTTTCTTGGGTTTCTTCTGTCCTTCATTTGCAAATAGGATCTAAATTAAATATTCTGTTTTTCTTTTCAAACAAACTTATGGTACCTGAAGCTGGAGCAGTAGTCATGATTTTTGAAAACTATTTGAATGAGCATTTGTTTCCCTATTTTTTATTCCTTGCTAATTTGATTTACTAAAGATCCAATTTGAAATCTTATACGGTGATGTATAGCAATCATAAATTTGAAATCTTATAGGGTTACGGAAAATTGGCTAAATCAAAGTAGAAAGTTAGAAGGATAATACAATCTTTTGAAATAGGAATAACATAACTCTGATTTTACAACTCATTTTATTTGATGTTGTGGATAGGAATATGCTTAGAGGCATGGGTTTGGTTTCGATAATACAACCTTAGTATATGTTGCAGTAGGAAAAATTTATAAAGAATAGTAGTACATGGCACCACTTAGTACATGGCACCGATCTAACATGTACATAAGAACCGACGTAACATGGTTTAATTGCACTAGTGATTGTTGTTGTTTTAATTTGTTGTTGTTGAATTCGAGTATTTCTAGACACTACTTAATCATAATAATGTCCATTAGTTTCAAATATTTTGTTTTATTTATATTGTTGTAACTAAATCATAGATCATGTTTTAATATTTTATTTGAGTGGTTTATTATCACTATCAAATCCGGAAATTAGTTTCATATTTGCATGTTTTGATTTTTGAGCATTTGATCTTGTTTAAGTTTAATTAGTTTGATGTTACTATTATAGTTTAAGTATGTGTGAATGTTGGAAAAAAAGTATGTTATAGTGTGAATTTAATAATTTGTTGAAGTCCCACATTGAAAAGAAAATTTTATTGTAAATTAAGTGGAAAGAAACTTGTTAAGTCCCACATTGAAAAGAAATAATTTTGAAATCCCACATTGAAAAATTCTAGTATTTTGAGTAGTTTCAAATCTATACATACTAAAGTCCCACATTGCTTAGAAAAGAAATGTGAGTTTACTTCCATCACTATATAATGAGCATTAAACTATCGTGAAAAGCATACCAAAGTTGGATGCTTTTCCCAACTTTCTCTTTTCTTCCTCTTATATTCTGCTCGCCAAATTTTGAGTCACTTCTCCCCTTTCTTTCTGTCCCTTCGGTTTTTAGAGCGGTTGTTATGTCGCAGTCCCTTTGGTTTTTAGAGCGGCTGTTATGCCGCAGTCCCTTTGGTTTTTAGAGCGGCTGTTATGTCGTAGTCCCTTCGTTTTTTAGAGCGGTCGTTATGTCGTAGTCCTTTTGTTTTTAGAGCAGTCGTTATGTCGTAGTTATGAGTGGTTGTAGTACCGTATTGCGAATGACTTTAATCGTCATATTGAAAGTGACTTTAACCGTCATATTAAGAGTGGCTTTAAGCGCCATATTGAGGGTGTAATTCTAGAACAGTTTTTTACAGTGCAGTAAAACTCCGATATAGTGATCTGGGCTGTTTTATCCTGGGGACTTCGTGGTTGATAGTCTGCCTTGCACAATTTGGACAGTGCCACGAAACGTCTTAAATAGAGCGACCTAGTCCGTGACTCAACCCAGTAATATCTTCGGTGGCATAAATTGTGATTTTTAAATAGTTTTTGAAACTCAAATTCCAACAATTTTAAGACGTTTCTTCTACCATGTCAATCGAAGAGATTACTGGATTTGATTATGTTGTCTCTTTAATAAACTGTTTAAGTTTTGAAGCAAACAGAAAAGGATAAGAAAGCTGGAGAATTAACCCATCGAAAAATAATGATAAGAATTATATTCTTAATGGAGTTGTTGATGATCTGTATAACCACTACAGTTCCAGCAATACTGGTAGAGATATTTGAGATGCTCTGAATAAGTATGTAGTGAGCTACTACACAGAGTATCAGATGACTGATGACAGATCCGTGGAGGCACACTCCCGTAAAATTCAGAAGATAACTCATGGGATCATCTATTAAGGTATGTTAGTCGTGACATATTTAATTTAAGTGTTGAAATTTAATATGTCTCTTTATGTTTGATTGTTGAAATTAATAAAATGTATCTTTTTGCTTGCATATTGTGTGATTTTAACTTTTTACATGTTATACTATGTGATGCAAACACATTTGATTTCAAAATTAAGTAACTTAGATTTATTTCCAAAGTTATAGCTAAATGATTTTGAAAAATGTGATTTGTTGTAGTCAAACTAAAATAATAAAGAGTTCACATAAATTTGTAGTTAGAGAATCTAAGTCTTTAGATTTATTACACTTTAATATATGTGAACATGATGGGAAAGTTAACACGAAATGAAAAACAAAAATGTTTGACATGTTAAGAATATCTGTAACTAAAATTGAAAATCAATTTAGTAGAAAGATTAAAAGGTTTCAAGTATGATTCTAGTTTGTTTAAATAAGTTTTATAAATTGTCTACAATTATATGTGGAACAACTGCACCATAATTGCTTGATGTGAATGGTAAAGTTGAAAAGAAAGGAAGTATAACTCTTATTGAACTAGTTGTTGCTAGTATGCTTAATTATATTGTTGGATCTTATTAGTGTGCAGAAAATATATTGCTTATTTGTTATGTTTTGAATAGAGTTCTTAAATCTAAAAACAAAACATCTCCTTATGAGATAGTGAAGAAAAGACAATCGAACTTGTCTTATTTTCAAACATGGGGTGATCTGACTTATGTCAGAATTCCCGATCCCGAGCGAATTAAACTCGCCAGTAGAACCTATGAATGAGAATTCATTGGGTATGTGGTAAAGAACAAAACGTATAGGTTTTATGACCTAAATGCAAAAGTGATCATATAGTCAAATGATGTTGACTTTTATGAAAATAAATTCCCTGTAAAATGGAGAAATAGTGGGGGCAGCGAACCAAGTTACGTTCTTGTTACAAGAAGCACTGAAAGCAACAAACAAGGTGAAACAGAAACTCGAAGTAAGAGAGTCAAAGTTGCTAAAGATAATGTACCTGAATATATGGTCTATAAATTAGAAGAGGATCCTGCAAATCTTAAAAAAGCTATATCATCTTTGGATGCAGATCTATGGCAAGAAGCTATAAACGATGAAATTGATTCTCTAGAGTCTAATAAGACCTGACATTTAGTAGACTTGTCTCCTGGTTGCAAACTAATAGGTTGTAAATGAATTTTGAAAAAGAAACTAAAATCCGATGGATGTATTGATAAGTACAAGGCACGCCTTGTAGACAAGGGTTTTAGACAAAGAGAAAATATGTATTTCTTCGACATTTTCTTACCAATCACTAGAATAACATCCATTAGGGTGCTTATATCACTTGCGGGTATTCATAACCTGGTGATACACCCGATGAATGTTAAAACAATCTTTTTTTAAAAGGTGACCTAGAAGAAGAAATTTATATGGAACAATCTGAAGGTTTTGTAATTCATGGACAAGAAGGCAAGGTCTGTAAGTTAGATAAATCTCTATATGGTCTTAAGCAAGCTCCTAAGAAATGGCATGAAAAGTTTGATAACTTGATTAAATCGAATAAGTTTAAAGTGAATGAAAGTGACAAATGTATTTACTACAAATTTGAAAATGGCATTTGCACTATCATATGTCTCTATGTAGACGACATACTCATATTTGATTCAAACTTTCATGCTATAATATTTTGAAATCATTGTTGTGTAACAACTTTGATATGAAAGACCTCGAAGAAGCAAATGTAATCTTGGGAATCAAGTTTACTAGGTCAGAAAAGGGAATTTCTTTGGATCAATCTCACTATGATGAAGATATCCTAAAGAAATATAATTACTTTGATTGTAAACCTGCTTGCACACCATACGATCCAAGTGTGAAACTTTTCATCAACACTGGTGAAGGTGTTAGACAAACTAAATATGCGAGCATCATTGGCAGCCTCAGGTATGCCACTGGTTGTACTAGACCTGACATTGCTTATGTTGTGGGATTGTTGTGCAGGTTTACTAGTAGACCTAGTATAGAGCATTGGCACGCTATTGAAAGGGTCATGAGATACCTTATAATGACGATGAGTCTTGGATAACATTATCAAAAATTTCCTATAGTCCTTGAAGGATGCAATGTTGCTGATTGGAACGTCTTATTAGATGACTCCAAAGCAATCGATGAATATATTTTAATATAGTGAGTGGTATTGTATCTTGGAAATCGAAGAACAGACGATATTGGCTCAGTCTATTATGGAGTCTGAAATGATAGTACTAGCTACTTCTATTGCTAGTGAAGAAGCAAGTTGGTTGAAATGCTTGCTAGTTGAGATTCTTATATGGGAAAAACCTATGACAGATGTGTTGATCCACTACGATAGTACTGCGGCTATTGCGAAGATTGAGAATCGTTATTACAACGATAAGAGACGAAAAATTTGTCGTAAGTACAACATTGTTAGAAAGTTATTTACTAAATGAGTTGTTATAGTGGATCATGTATGCACTGATAAGAATTTGGCAAATCTTTTGACGAAAGGATTTAACTATAGAGAAAATCATAAATACATCCAAATGGATGAGACTAATGCCTATAGAGTCATTCATGATGGTAACCCGACCTAAAAGATTGAAGATCCTAAGAATTAGGTTCAATGGGTAATAAAAAGTCGTGGAGTGATATGAGATGAACATGCTATTATAAATTAGAGAAGCATGATTCCTGAAGCGATGATAGGATGAGGTAATAGAAACTCTTAATGAGATCTATACTCTACGTGGAGGGAGTACCTAGCTACATGAGTACTCTTGATAGACTCACCTATGTGAATGTGGAACTGGGGCCGCTTCCTATGGAATTTCGAGGAAGAATTCCTAGAGCGTTCACTATATTGGGATACACGTGCAGGGCCATTAATTCACGAGCTTTTGAGAATACACCCTATGAAAAGGTTGTGTGTGGGTTTGATGTCAGAGATAGAGTTGAAGACTACGAGTCACTCTTGTTGAATCTTACTTACTATGCAAAGGTTCAAGTCAAGAGACACCTTTGTTTATGCACGATCTTATAGAAGCGTTTGACGCTATTTTAGAAACATTTTTTTAAATTCAAGTGGGGGACTGTTGGAAAAAAAGTATGTTATAGTGTGAATTTAATAATTTGTTGAAGTCCCACATTGGAAAGAAAATTTTATTGTAAATTTAAGTGGAAAGAAACTTGTTAAGTCCCACATTGAAAAGAAATAATTTTGAAATCCCACATTGAAAAACTCTAGTATTTTGAGAAGTTTCAAATCTATAGATACTAAAGTCCCACATTGCTCATAAAAGAAATGTGAGCTTACTTCCATCACTATATAATGAGCATTAAACTATTGTGAAAATCACACCAAAGTTGGATGCTTTTCCCAACTTTCTCTTTTCTCCCTCTTATATTCTGCTCGCCAAAATTTGAGCCACTTCTCCCCTTTCTTTCTGTCCCTTCGGTTTTTAGAGCGGTTATTATGCTGCAGTCCCTTCGTTTTTTAGAGCGCTGTTATGCCGTAGTCCCTTCGTTTTTTAGAACGGACGTTATGTCGTAGTCCTTTTGTTTTTAGAGCGGTTGTTATGTCGTAGTTATGAGTGGTCGTAGTACCATATTGCGAATGACTTTAATCGTCATATTGAAAGTGACTTTAACCGTCATATTAAGAGTGGCTTTAAGCGCCATATTGAGGGTGTAATTCTAGAACGGTTTTTTACAGTGCAGTAGAACTCCAATACAGTGATCTGGGTTGTTTTATCCTGGGGACTTCGTGGTTGATAGTCTGCCTTGCACAATTTGGACAGTGCCGCGAAATGTCTTAAAGAGAGCGACCTAGTCCGCGACTCAACCCAATAATATCTTCGGTGACATAAATTGTGATTTTTAAATAGTTTTTGAAACTCTAATTCCGACAGTGAAAAAGTGATGTTGAATTTAATATATATACTTATATGTTTTTACAGGCAACACATACATTGGATCCCCAAGAGATAGAAGACGTTCTTTTGAGTCTAGTTGCCGGTCTAATCATGAAACAATATCATTAGGAATTTAGGAACTATCTAGATGAATTATGAACTAATATTGATGTTGTTGTTTTTCATTTTCAGTCACTTTATTACTATTTTGGTTTTTGAATATTTAAATTAATTTACTTATTGTTTTGATTAATTTCTATGTATAGTTGTTACTTTTGAATATATTATATGAATTAGATTTATTTATAATTTTATATTTGTGTATTTTAGTTATGTAAATGAGATTTAAGTATTTTTTTATTTTAATTAAATAAACAAAAAAGGAAAAAAAAAAATAAAAAAACAAAAAATTCAAATTTGCGACGGTTTAAACCGTCGCTAAAAGTATATAAAGGCGGTTTGTAACCGTTGCTAAAAGTACATAGAGGCGGTTTGTAACCATCGCAATACCATCTTAGAACAAAAAATAGGTGATTTAAAGACTCTATTAGAGGCGGTTAGAACTGTCGCAAACATTTACGACAGTTGGAACAAGAGTTTTTTTATCCGTCGCAAAACAGCTTCGCGTTGCACGAATCTGCGGCAGTTAGAGAACCGTCGCAAACATCAAACTGCGGCAATTACAACCGCTGCAAAACGTTTTTTTTTCTTGTAGTGACTGCAAACCCATCCAAAATAATAAAAAATCGAATTATTTTTGGTTTTTGGTTCTCAACATAGAAAACAAACCAAACTGCATTTATTAAAATAATGACATATACTTGCATAATTTATTTTACTGTTTCATGTTATATTGGCGTTTATATTGGGACCATGCTTCAGTTTTATTATATTTGCTTCAGTTTTATCAGTTGTGCTTCATGCCGCTTCATATTAACCTTGACCATATTGCCTTTTATAAGATTTGGAAGTTGGGACTTGTACACTATAATATGAATTATCTGGTTGAAAATATTGAACCACACTGTCATAGTTTGTGGCTTTGTAATATTGAAAATCATGTTTTAATAGGAAAACTAATGTAGTTATATATATATATATATAGTCTACATCTTTTTTGTGTAGAGAATATGTATAATTTATCTATAAAACTAATTGAGTATGATAAATAAACATATTAGAAATTGAATATAATAAAATTAAATGATACAAGAGTACTTCATTAATTATATATATATATATTTTATTACACACGAATTACAACTTACTCACTCAATTTTATTACTCACTTTAATAAAAAAATTATTTTAAAATAAATGTCATTCATAATATTTAATATAATTTTAATTATTTTTTTATATTACCCTTTAAGATTTCTATATACACAAATTCTAAAATAATATTATATAATAGTGAAAAATCCACCAAATGTATAATTTCATAAAAATGGACACATGCAAAAGTCAACACTTATTGTGAGAATTGTGAGAAGGAGGGAGTTGAAAGGAAAGAGAGAAGACAAATATGATCAATTGATTTCACTTTAGAGTATATTAGTACCATCAACTTTGAGCTTACTCAAAACTTCTTTAGTATGTTGAAGGCTTTGAGAAATACATAATCTCTACTGGTCAAATACAATTTTCAACACGAAATAATGAAAATCAGTTTAACTCAGAATACAAGGAAAAACTTTCACATAATATTTATCGTTTTCTTGGTCATTACTAAATTAATATTCTCATTGTGAATATTTTTATGACACCCCAATTTCTTTTCACTAATCAATCACATGTACCATGCATTCTGTTTGTGACACTCAATTAACAAAGCCAATTTAGCAAATCTAAAATTGATGAACGGCTATAAGAGAGTGTGTGATTTTGAGCTTAAGATGAGATGATAATAGAATAACGAAGCTGAGTTTGGTTTTGCATCTATCAATCAATCATGTGATTCCCACGCTTTTTTGTCTTCCATTTTTTCTCCTACTTTTTTTTCTCTTCCTTCTATAATAATCAAACAAATATCTTCAACTATTTCCCCTCCATTTTCTCTTTCTCGTTTTCTGTTCTGTTTTTGTTTTTTTGGACTCCTAGCTTTTTTTCGATTATCAAAATACTGAAAACGTGTTTCCAATTCGCGAGGAACTCGAACACGAGTTTGGTTTTGCTTTCTCTGTTATCAACACATGAGCTTTTGCTCTTCCAAATATTTCATTAGCATCTTAATATGCAAAACGTTTTGATAAGCATTTAATTTTCATTTCTACATTTATAGTGTGTTTTGTAACACGTCCATTCATCTTCTAGTTCGTTAACAATATTTTGATGTTGGAGTTTACATATATGGATTTGGTGTGTAATTGTAAATAAATTGAAGTTGGACTTTACATAGAATAAATTATGAATTTTGATTTATTGGAAATTAAAAGTGGTCAAGAAAATGTCCTAAAGTGCTAACTCAACTAAAAAATGTCTATATTATTAGCTTAAACGTTTTGTCTTAGTTCGAACTCAATACAACTACTATTGAGCTAGTTTACCAAACAATAAGTTGAAGGTTTTTTTGAGTAAGAGTATAGACACAACTATATTATGCTAATTGATTTGTCCTTTTAAAGAGAACTTTAAGGTTTATAGTTATTGTCATCATTGTTGATTTGTCCTTTTAAAGAAAACTTTAGGGTTTATGGTTGTTGTCATGATTGTTGTTTGTCCTTTTAAAGAGAACTTTAGTGTTTATGGTTGTTGTCATGATTGCAATAAATTAGCATGTATCATGAAGTATCGTATCAAATCTTCAAAGATTGATTGTCCATTAAACCTTGTCTAAAATTATCCTTGTAATTGATTTTGTGTATCTTGATACGGAGACAGAGAGATCAAATCATATCATGATCACAATATGTCACATAGACCTTTAAACAAATATATAAGGGATTGAGGGTGTTGAGTTGAGGATGTACACATTTGTCTTCTTCAGAGCGTTTACTTTTTAAAGTGTTGACTTTTCACAGTGCGTTGACTATCTAGAGTGTTGATTGTTTATCAGAGGCATACAATTATTTACTTGTCACACTTATTAGAGACATAGTGATCAAATGCTTGTTTTAGTCATTAGAACCAAACTAATCAGAGCGTTGTTGCATTAACAAAATCACCAGACGTGCGTTTCATAGTACATTTATCAAATCCATAATACAAATTTCAGAGTGGAGTCTGGACGTTCCTTTTAACTTAGATCAAACATCAGATGATCCAATATAAACTTATATAGAATAACCTGATATGCAAAGTTAAACAGAATTTTAATGCTTTAAATTGTTCCCACATAATAATTTGTTATCATCAAAACAAGGGGCATATTTCTTCAAGCCAACTTGATTCTAACACTCTAAACGTTATGTGTGAAGGGATTTGGTGTAGCTACCATGTTAGTGGTGAACTAGGATAAATTGGCTTGTGCTTCTTCCCTTATATCTTTACTTACTAATTTGCACATTCCTGTTTTCAACATCAATGTTTTTAAATTATTTTTAAATTAAGCTTTTTGAAACAACACACAATTCAAACCCCATTTCTTGTGTTTGACTGTGTACATGTAATAACCTTCAAAGAGTTTGATAAATGCGCAACAAGGATGCAACAAAAATTATATATGATGCTCTATGTCTCAACTAAAAAGGAAACAAAAGTAAGTTCAGGAGTATAGAGAAGACGTATTGGTAAGACAATATGAGTTGTTCTATATGGAAGAAGATGAAGACATTGAATAGAAGTTTTGTACATTTTAAACCTTAGTCTCAAGGTTGAAAATACTTAACAAAAGTTGCACCACCACTGATCATGTGAAAAGGACCCCGAAGAAATCTACCAAGAAAATTGAGACATTAAGTTATAATTATTCAAGAAGCAAAATATCTCAACATGTTTCCATTAGAAGAACTAGTTAGTTCATTTTGATCTTATGATAATAAGCTAAATGAAGATGAACCAAAGAGGAAGTCAAAGTTTATTGCCTTATAAGAAGAGCTAAAAGAAAGTGAATCTAATGACCAAAGTAAAAGTTCAGACAATGACAAGTTGTCACTCATCTCCAAAAGAGTCCACTGTTTTTTGAAGTAGAAGAAAGAAAAAATATCCCAAGAAAGACTTGAAACATTTTAGATATTTAAGGAATAGAAAGGAGAACTCAGAGAAGAAGAAATTAATTTGTTATGAATGCAAAGAATCTAGACACTTCAAATTTAAATGTCCAAAGCTTGAGAAAGAAAACCCTAAGAAAAAAACATTTTGAGGGAAAAAGAAGAGTCTAAAGGAAACATTAGATGATTCTAACACTTCATTTGATGAAGATGAAGAACAAACTAATATGGCTCTAATGGTCATTGTTCACACTGATTCTAACACAAATTGTTTCTACGTCTTATCCTCCACTTACAAGGAAATTTTTCCTTAGTATAGTTGACAACTTAATCAACTATTAAAAAATTGCATACAAGTATTATTTATTCTACCTCTTCATGTTTTGAGTATTCTTATTCTACCTATTCAGACTATCACCGCTAGAAACCTTTCTAGTTTTCTCAACATTCTTACAATTTTTCGTTGTTACTATCATGTTGATTTACATCAATTCAATTTTGTGTGTGAATTGACATAAAATATGTCTTTAGAATTCTAGCTATCATTGACATAATATTACATTTCAAATCCTATATCAATTCTAGTGTATAAAATAACTTGATTGATTTACATCAATTCTAATAACTCTCTATTGAGAGGATTTCTCATTCATTATTTTCTTTTGATGTATTCTAGGTGTTTTTTTGGAAAACTTCTTAGAATATTGTCTTTGTCTTTATTATCGATGGCTCACTATTTTTTGAAATGTTTATACTTCATCCTTGAAGAATATATCAATTGGAAATAGTGTCAATGAGGATCTTGAACCAACAATTAAAACTTGTCCATATTTGTCTCTATAATAGATTAAGATTATCTTTATTTAAAACGAAATGAATATTAGATGATTACATTTTAGAGGATGTTGTCGCGGCCTAAAATTTTAAATTTTCATCGAATTCAATGGAGTCGCCACCAAAATTTATTTTAAAATAGGGAAAATATTGAGAAACCCTTAAATATAGAAAAAAAATTTAAAAATGGTCTTTGAAACCAGATTTTGAGTTAGGGAGTTGATTATGCGTAGGAAAGGTACTAGCACCCTACGACATCTGTTAAAATACGGTTACCTATAATTAATTGTGCAAAATTATATCAACTTAAATATACTTATTTTTGTTTATTATTAAATATGAATATAAATTATTTTTTATAAATGTGATTTTTGAGATAAAAGTGTGTTTAAAAAAGAGTAAAAAGAAAAAGTTTTTATTATTGTGCTCGACAAGAGTGTGATCTTGCTCCTACGTATCTCTCGGTGCGATGGAGAAATCAAAGCACGTAGTTCTTGGTAGAAAATGTGGATGTGTTGATTGCTTTTAAATAAATTTTATTTTGTTATTTTTTTTAAAAAGCTAATTTTGAGGGACATGAAAAAAAACTTGCTTTATTTGAATAATTATTTTAAAATATGAATTTTAAGACGATCGAATTATACAACTCATGTCTCAAAATCCAAGGAGTAAAAATTTGTCGCATCTAATTTAATTCTCTTAAGAATATTTTATTATTTTTTATTTCTAAATTGAATTTCAAAACCAACAAATAGCTTAACTAGTATCTTAACAACTACAAGATTAAAAACACATATAATTAAATAAATTTTTAAAAAAGTTGATTTTAGATCTATTTATTTATAAAAATAAATTTTAGAGCTATCAAAATATATCTTTTGTATTATGTAACTCTTGAAAATAAAAGATGTTATTTTTAGTTAACTTTTAATAATTTTTACTTATTAATTTAGTTAATTTTTAATGAAATATTTGTTATAATTTTATTTTTATTTTTTAAAAATAAAAATACTAAATATTAAATAAATTTAAATGATTCTTCAAAATAAAATTATTAATAAAATAGCAAAAGAAAAATATTTGGACTCGTAACTTATTTATAAAATAGAAAGAAAAAAATATTTAAATACTAATTACAAATGTAAATTCTCTTTTAACCTATTTTGTAATAAAAAATTTATTGTAACATAAAATAAATGAAATTTATTGCTAGTTAATTATGCTCATAACTATTTATAATAAACAGAATCATTTATGTTAAATGTAATAAATATATCAAATAATAATTTAATATAATAAAGGCACTAATAATATATAGTAGTTGAATAGAAGAATAACCAAGCATAGTTAACGTGTGCAATTGAATATAGAACCGCTGGAAGTCTTGCAGTCAAGTGAAACATATTTTAAATTTCTAATACACAACACTACAAAAACAATCATCTCAAACAAAAAAAGAACATCCATTACAACCTTTACACCCACAAAATTTCAGCTAAACCAAAACAAAATCTCATCTTTCACCTGTTTTAGTTTGTTTCTAAAGTTTATATGTTCTAATAATATTATACAGTTTGAAACAAAAGAATGAGAAACACATGCCTTTTCGATGCGAATGAATATCAAACCAGTATGCAGTTTTTTTCGTCGGTGTTGTTAAGATGAGTTTGAATATCCTTATAGGTATGATCTCTTTTGTTGTGGTAAAAATCTGTTTATCTCAAAATAACTCTCTCTTCTACTTTTTTACCTATTGGAGTCTCTGATTTTTTTTAAAAAAATTTCTTCTCCCTTCCTTCATTTCTGTTTGTCTCAATTTATAGGAAAACCGCTAATGTTTCCGTTCATTAGATAAATACGAATTCTAGATTTTGTATTACTATTCAACAAAATTTAATTGGATTTTACAATGTTTTTATAATAATTTTTAAGCAAAGTATAATTAAGGAGATAATTTTTTTCTACCTTTTCTTGCACATATATTAAAATTAATTTCGGTTGGTTTTGTAGTATGTTTATAAAAGGGATGTTATTAGATGAAGAAAATAAAAGAATAAACAGTGAGAAGTGAAACAATATACAAAGAAAATAAAAATGTGTGTTGATTTTGTCAAAGAAACTGTGCTAGTGTTTGAGTGTTTGACAGCAAGTGTGCTTTAGCTGGATTGAGTGGTGAGCTGTTTCGGTAGGATTGACAAAAAGCAAAAAAGTGTGTTTGCAGTAAGAGCGTGTTGGCAGGTTGATGGTGTTGGTTGACCTCATAAAATAAATTGGATATATCAAAAATAAAATAAAAATAGTAAAATAATAAAATAATAATAATAATAAAAACAGTCAAATAAAATGGAATAAATAAATTGGCAGATCAAATTAAGAAAATAAAATTAAAAAAAAACTATGAAAAAAAAATGAATGAAAATTATTTTGTTGTAATTCACAATTTTCTTTTTTTATATTATTTTATTTTTAATATATACTCAAATTTGAATCGTAAAATGATGATGTTTAGATTTTCAAAAA
This sequence comes from Cicer judaicum, assembly GCA_037974835.1. NCBI lineage: Eukaryota > Viridiplantae > Streptophyta > Magnoliopsida > Fabales > Fabaceae > Cicer > Cicer judaicum. The sequence goes on from JBBPBS010001012.1 coordinate 3,912,374, forward strand.
TAATTGTAAAATATTTATTAAACATATTATTATTATATCTTATTCTTATTAAAAATTGATGATTGGCATAAATAAATAAATAATAAAAAAAATTGACTAACCATAGTCGAATTGATGATCAATGTTTGGGCGACGTAAATAAGAAGCATGATCGTATTCGGATTGGTTACCGATGCGTAGATTGAACATAGATAAAATGATCGTGTTTAGGTTGGTTACCGATGCGTTGTTTGACTCAAACAATGTGATGACATAAATAATATGATCGTCTTCGAATTGAATAACGATCAATACATCGTCATAACATAATGTGACACAAAAAATTGTTGAGCATAAATAAAATATGCAGATAAGATATGCATGATTAATTCATTATGCATGACATAAGGAAGTTGTTGAGTATATGTAAAATATGAGTGAAGATGCATAGATCATGTGTGACTATTTGAAAAAATGTAAGATGCATGCAATGAAGATAAATTCTTGTTTAATCTTTTTGTTCCCCGATCCTTATGAGACTTTATACACCTACAATATTCAATGAGTCAATGAAAGTAACGATCGTTCTTTGCACGATGATTCTACAATATCTTGTGTAATCACCATTTTTTAGTTTTTTTTTTAGGTCAATCAAATGTGCATTGTTTAAAATGCTTATCCTTCATTTTCTTATACACCCATATATCCCGAGTTCCCGTGTATATATTTTCAAGTGTCAAAATATTTAAGATATTTTTTTATTTATATTTTCAAATATTTCAAATTCTAATATTTATTATCCTAAAATAACATTTTAAAATCCTAGAACAACTCAACCATGAAACTGAATTAATTTAGAAAAACTGTAAGGTACAACATTGAATGACAACATTGGAAAATGTACATTCGTTACATTGAAAACAAAACAAATGAGACACGAATTACAATGTGGTGGGTGTGTTTATCTTTTGTTGGAGAGATAACAAACGCTAGTCATTCTTGTAATGTAGAACTTCTAAGAATAATAACTACCCCAGCTTGAAACGCTTGATCTTTTTGTTATCCCTAACTTTTGCATGGACTGCTCTTCCAAGTTTTCAATCCATCGGGATGCTCTGATTTTTGCCTAGGTCGCCTTTTCAGGTTTTCAACCCAGCGAGCCCAATTTTCTATTGTTATTTTTTTACTATTATTATTTTTTAAGCATACTATTTCTTGACTGCATCTGAATTTATTGACAGTGGAAACTTATCTCCATCCATTTCTGCAAGTATTAGAGCGTCCTAGAGAAAGCTTGTTTCACAACATATAGTCCTTCGTAGATCGGAGTCCACTTTCCCAGAGAATCCCTTTTTATAAGTAATATTTTCTTTAACACTACGTCTCCTTCCCAAAACTCTTGAGGACGAACTTTTTTCTAGTAGGCTTTTTTGAGTCTTTTCTGATATAGCTGACCATGACACAAAGCTATCATTCTTTTTTGATGAATTTGACAACCACACTTCTCGTCACATTGGCATAAGAAACGGCTTCAACCCATTTTGTGAAATAATTAATAGCTACTAGGATATACCGGTGTTCATTTGAAGCCTTAGGCTCGATAAGTCCAATAATATCTATTCCCCACACTGAAAATGGCCATGGTGATGTTAAAACATTCAAAGAGGTGGGTGGTACATGGATTTTATCAGCATAGATTTGACATTTATGACATTTCTTTACGTGACTAAAGCAATCGGATTCCATGGTCAACCAATATTAGTCAACCCTTAAGATTTTTCTTGCAATTGCGTGCCCATTTACATGAGTTCCGAAAGAACCTTCGTGAACCTCTTGGATGATTTTCTCCGCTTCCGATTTATCCACACATATTAGAAGAACCATATCATGATTTCTTTTATAAAGCACATCCCCATTTAAAAAGAAGTTCATTAACAACTTCCTTAAAACTCGTTTGTCGTTCTCTGAAATACCCAATTGATATTCCTTATTCTTAACATATGATTTGATGTTATAAAACAACGACTTGCCATCAAACTCTTCTTGTATTGATAAGAAATATGCAGATTTATCTCTTTGTTGAATTTTTATGATCAGCACATCTTGATTAGTGCTTACTTTGAAAATTGATGACAAAGTGGCCAAGGCGTCAGCTAATCGGTTTTCTTCTCGAGAGATATGGTGAAAAGTAATCTTCTCAAAGTGTTCTGTCAATTCTTTGATATGGGTGTGATACGTAATCAATTTGGAATCTCGTGTTTTCCATTCTCCTTTCGTCTGATGGATGACCAACAATGAGTCTCCATATACCTCAAGAAATTTTTCATTTGATTCGATAGCTGCTTTAATGTGAATAACACATGCCTCATATTCTGTCATATTGTTTGTACAGTAAAAACACAACCTAGCGGTAAATTGAGTGAACTGGTTCTCTGGAGAAATCAAAATGGCTCAAATTCCTTGCCCTAAGGCATTAGAGGCACCATTAAACACCAGCATTCATTTATCTTTATCAGATGATTCATTCTCTTCACATAAATTCATTATGCCTTCATCGGGGAATTCACACTGCATTGATTGATAATCTTCTATTAGTTGTTGGGCCAAACACTCTACTAGTTTGTCCAAGAAGTGAATACCTTGTTTCACAACTGATGAAATTTTTGGTCAAATAATAAATAGTATGCTCTTTCCGACCAAATTCGTCATGTTTTCCCCAGTATGCAACCCATTGACTCATCAAGTACTATTAAATACATAATAAGCGATTTCCCAGGAACATGAGGTACTAAGACGGGACGTTTTGATAAGTACTGCTTAATCTTTTTGAAAGCTTTTTGACAATTCTCATTCCATTCAACCTTTTGGTCTTTGCACAACAATTTGAAAATTGGCTCGCATGTAGCGGTGAGATGCGATATAAACCTCGCAATGTAATTCAATCTACCCAAAAAGCAACAAACTTCTTTTTCCGTGCATGGAGCCGACGTTTCTTGTATTTCTCTTACTTTATCTGGGTCCACTTCTATCCCTTTTTGACTACCGATAAACCCAAGTAACTTGCCTGATCTTACACCAAAGGTACATTTAGCAGGGTTTAAACGGAGTTTGAACTTCCTTAGTCGCTCAAATAACTTTTGAAGGTTAACAACATGGTATTCTTCGGTCCGTGATTTTGCAATCATATCATCCATGTAAACCTCTATTTCCTTATGCATCATGTCATGAACCAAAGTTACCATTGCTTTTTCATAGGTTGCCCCAACATTCTGCAATCCAAATGACATCACTTTATAGCAGAAAGTCCCCCATTGTGTGATGAATGTAGTTTTCTCCATATCTTCAAGAGCCATCTTGATTTGATTATACCTTGATAAACCATCAATGAAAGAGGAAAACCGTGCACTAGGAAATCAATATGAGGTAGAGGAAAACCGTCTTTAGGACTAGCTTTGTTTAAATCCCGATAGTCAACACACATTCAAACCTTTCCATCTTTCTTTGGAACTGGTTCAATATTAGCCACCCATTGAGGATATTTTGCTACTGCTAAGAAACCAATATCAAATTGCTTCTTGACCTCTTCTCTAATTTTAAGTGACATATCAGGTCTCATCCTCCTCATATTTTTTTAATTGGAGTATATTCCGGCTTGAGTGGTAGCTTGTGTTCAACTATGTTAGTATCTAACCCAGACATATCCTGATATAATCATGCAAAGACATCCACATAATCAAATAAAGGTTTCACTAACTTCTCTCGTTCAAAATTACAATAAAGGGTTCTAGCCCTGTCATTTTCAACATATTCATTGTCAAAATGAATGAAAATGATTTCGTTGTAATTCACAATTTTCTTTTTTATTTTATTTTATATTATTTTATTTTTAATATATACTCAAATTTAAATCGTAAAATGATGATGTTTAGATTTTGAAAAATGATTGTTAAATATTTGTTAAACATATTATTATATATTATTCTTATTATTATTTAAAAATTATTTTTAATTAGTCGGACAAAATTAAGGTATTATAGATGCCATTATATTTCTTCAAATTTAATGAGCTGGAGATTTGAGATGTTGACTTCTTCAAAGTTATATACTTAGAGAATTGACTTAAGATAGTTGACTTTTTAACAGAGTGTTGACTTAAAGTATTGACCAAATGATCAAACTTACTAAAGTGAGCTTGCATTAATCAAACTTACTAAAGGCACGCTGAGAGTGCTTTGATTAGAATTAGACAAGAATTTGATTTTCTAGAATCACAATGCGTTTTCCTTGACTAATTAATTTTCTTTCTTTGTTGATCAGAGGATTAATCCTTAACTTATATTTCCTTTTTCATTAATGCTTTTACTCAGACTATAAATTATCATATGTTTATTGTAATATTTCTTATTGTTATATCATGATTTTCTCTATTAGTTAATATAATTACTTATTCATTAGGTAATAATCTTCTTTGTTTTAAAAATGCTTATATTGTTATCTCCATCTTACTCATAATTTATACTACCTTTAAATAAATAGTCATCAATATAAATTTTTATCTTTAAATAAATAGCCATTAATTTTTTTTTTATGATGACAAACAACTATACAATTAATAACAATGTTTTTTTACAAAATAAAATTTAAAAAGAATTTCCCCTGAACGCGGTACTAAAACCTCATTTAACTTAATAATCTTTTGTACTTCGTTAACAAATATATTTTTCTGTCACTACAAAAAAACCGACGATTAGCCACGTTTCTAAACGTGGCAAAATATCCATGCTTTACTATCTCTTGGATGCCTTAAAAATCCATCAGGGTTTGCCACTGTAGCATGCCATTTCAATAGCTTTGATATTTTAGGAGACATGTATAACCTTTTCAACCTAGGTATAAGTTGGCAGTATCGAAGTACTTTAGCGGGTTTTGGCTTCTTTTTCTTTTGGAAATCTGTTACATGACTTTCACCACCATCATTTTCATTTGATTTCCATCTAGATATATTAAACTTCTTACATTTATCTCCCTTCTCATCCTCCAATGATCCCCAATACAACATGCAATTATTTGGACATGCATGAATTTTCTCATAGCTTAGACTTAACATCTTAATCATTTTTTTTGCTTCATAGAAAGATGCCGGTAGTTTAGCATGGGGAAAAGCATCATTTAGAAGCTCAATGATCATTGAAAATGTCTTATCAGTAGCACCACATGAAACTTTAATATGATATAGACGAACAATGAATGACAATTTGCTATATTTTGTGCAACCATTATAAAGTTCTTGATTCCCATCTTCCATCAACTCTCTAACTTTTTTAAAATCCTCATAGCTTGCACCATTTGCACCGATAGGGGGGTTACTATTAGGAATATTTGATCACCCATCATCTTGAGTTCCTTGATCATCTATGACACCAAATACGTCATTCAACATATCTTGCATTGGATATTGTCTATCTAATGCTTCTTTTACTTGGTTCACTAACTCAACATTGGATTGCACACATTTTTCCCCATGCATGTACCAAAATGTGTACTTGGTTGGAAAACCCATTTGTAAAAGATGACTAGACACTTCAACTCTATCACCCTTATGACTAAATTTGCATGAAATACAAGGACACCAAATTTTTCCATTCATTGCAGAATTTGAAAAGGCAAAATCCAAAATTGTTTGACTCCATTTAAGAACTCTTTTGAGTTCAATGGTTTGTCAATCCAACTCTTATCAATCATAGTTGGATGAATCTGTTTTCATATTTGAATAAAATTATTAAGGCATTTAAGGTATCAAATAAGAATATAAAGAAATTAAATTTTACTATTATACAATCATAAACTTGCCAACAAGAAAAATACTAGAAATTTTTAAGGTATACAATCATAAATTATAAATTATAAATTATTAAGGCATTTAAGGTATACAATCATAAATTATTAATCATAAATTATTAATTATAATAATAGTGTATCTTTGGATTAAAGTTTCTATAAATACTTTTGATTTAAATTTATTTTTACATTACATGGACTAGTGCAATGGACAAGCAGAGTTTTTTTTTTAATATATATTATTTTAACTTTTAATTAGAAATGAAAATAAATAAAAAGAATATATATTATATTTTGTATTATAATTGAAATATCCATGCTTTAGACCAAAGAAAAAGGAACAGAAATGTTAATATTCCAATTCTAATATGTAAAAGTATCTCTGCATTGACCAGTTTAATCAAAATATCCCCACATCCATCTTTAATTTAGAGTGATTATGTAATACCTATCTAGCCAAACACATACATAAATGTCACTTTTAACGAGCACATGTAGGTTGACTATTGCCAATAAATTTAGGATACATATTAGAATCCATCTTTTATTTTATTGTTGTGTGCAATAAACTTCTTAGGCACTCAGACTAAGATCAAATGAGCTAAAGTTTGAGAAACAGTTTGAAATTGCACAAATAGAAATTTCTTCGTACAAGTATTTTTGAATTATTAAATATGCAGAAAAACATTATTGGCACAAAAATAACGATGTTTGAATATTAAGGCATTTAAGGAATTTAAGGCATTTAACAATACAATCATAAATTATTAATCAGAAATTACTAAGGCATTTAAGATATACAATCATAAATTATTAAGGCATTTAAGTATAATTTTTTTTTCAAGAAGCTTGCCAACAATAGAAAATCTGCCATCAACACGTAACCGACAGTCCTTCTGATACATATAAAAAAACGTTTTTATTTTTTTTTATTATATTTAACAATCTGATATTTTTTTACTTTCACTTTTTTAAATAATTTAAAAGTTCTGAAATGAAATAGTTTTAGGTGAATGTACATTTTATATTGATAGTTTATTGTTGTTTGTATTCCTGAAAATGACAATGGTTAATAATAAAAAGGATAAATTTGATTTGTTGATAATTCTTTTTATATTAAAAATTAAGAATATTGAATTTTTTTATAACTTTTTATTTTATCACATTAATAAATAGTTAATTTTGATTATAAAATAATTTGTTATTTTTAAAAATAAATTATAAATAACAAAATCTATTTTCTTATGATCCGTAACAAACTTCCTTGTATAGATTATTTATTTATATTCAACTCTCAATAAATTGAAGTTTAATATTTCAAAAATAAATTGAAGTTAAATATTCAGAATATGAATGTTTAAGATTCTCATTACTTTATAAACAAAATAGCCAAAGCAAAAGCTTCAAAATTTAAAACTAATAAATAAATTTCATTCCTTCTCAGATACTCACCAAACCCAAAATCATTGCTAATTTTTTTCCAAAAACCAACTAATCCACCTATAGAAAAGTCAAAACCGCAACCACAAGTTCCGGCGAGTCAGACAACTTGCTCGATGCTACAAGACTCACTATTGGGCTTTAATGAATGATCTTAGGTCTAAGTACAGAGATTATTACTGGACTTACGGGAAGAGTCCCTTCAAGGACGATGAAGAAAATATAATCCTAAAAATAAAAGCACAAAATTCTCCAACTACCACAATAAAAAAACACATCCTAAAAAACATAATCACCAAATAAATTTATAAAAAACAGAACTGAATATAAAAAACAGAACCTGAAGAAGGAGATGAAAATAGCAAGTCTTCATTTGTTGGTACCAGTTGCCAAAAATTAAACCTAAAAAATTCAAAACAAAAATTAAACGTATTAGATGCAAAGAAGAAGCTCCAAGACGTCACACATTCACTGCAAATTTAAAGATTTATTTTACTTACACTGTTGTACGGTAAGTGTGAAAGGTAGGGTCGAATGGGTTGAAATTGTAGTGTATAAGTGAAACGGTGGTCGAAAAGACACGGTGGTGAAACAATAATACGGTGTTGAAACGGTGGTGAAACTACGGTGAATAGGATTTTAGGGTTTTAGATTAGAGTGTTATTGTTGAGTCTGGAGTTTTAGGGATTTTTATGGAAAAGAGGGAATCTGAAAAGATAAAAAAGAAAAGAGCGAATTGAAAAACGAGGGAAAATGAAAACGAGGGAAAATGGGAAATAAGGAAGGGAGCGAAAATGGGAAATAGGAAAGCACTTATTATAATGTTAGCCACATTCATAACAGTGACAAATTTTTTAAGTTACCTGGCTAATTAACTGTGGCTAATCGCCGGTTTTTTTGTAGTGTGTCAATATTATGAGATTCCACATATATAAATATGACAAATATGTTTTCTAAAAATTTCAAATTTAGTAAGTTGTTACATATTTTTAATACATATAAGGGTAAATAAAATAGAAATCTATTGATAAAACAGTTCACAAATCCTTGTGATGATAAGTCTTTGGACTCTTGTTTTCAATAGAACAAACCATATTTTAGAGGATGTTAAGGCGTTTCAAATAAGGGTGAATTGATATTCTGTTATAATAATGACCTATATGAGGATATGCAAATGACAATAAGATGCACATGATGCAAATGATGTAGATGATGCAAACGAAAAATGTAGATAATGCAAATGATCTAGATGATGCACCAAATGGATGCAAATGCTAACACACTTCAGCAAACAGAAGATAAACATAAATGATACTGATATTTTCTCTCTCATGTTTCTTCTATTTTCTCCCTTTTTTTCATTATCAAAATCAGAAGTAGAATATATTGAGAAAGATTGTAAACAATTTTAAAAAGAAGGCACACAGGAATAAAAAAAAATGAGAATGCTAAGGGGAAAATCAAACACTCATACATATTAAGGGAATGACCGATAGGTGAACCTTTGTATTGGAACTGTAGGAATTGAACTCGAAACTAAAATGACGAGAGTAGATTAGTGTTTTAAGGAATTAGTGAATTATCATAAAATATATAAGGTTCAATCTAAATTCAATTACCACAAAAGTAAGATTTGGTTTAACTAGAAACGATTCTTATATCTCGAGAGAACACTAACTATATTAGGATAACTCACCTTTAAAGTAGATTCAATATTAATAAAATAGAAATTGATCTAGACTCATTTGTTATCATTAACAACCTCAATTCTAGAAATCTTCTAGATATAATAAATATCGTCTTTGGTTAACTACATTTTATTTCAGTTTTACAACTCTATTTATCATAATTTTTTTTTTACTTTTATTAAATTATAATTAACTGGTACTCATAGACAAAATCCATATGAATTCGATATTTTTACTACATGGAAACTGTACACTTGCGGATTTCTAACACCATGTCCATCATAACAAAAATGATCGGATCGAACAAGATGATAGAGGTAGTCACGAAAGAGGCGGAAACTAAAGTTTAAATAGATTGATGAACCTCACTCTGTTAACTAGAGAAATATTAGTTCGAACTTTCAAGTGAAAAATATTTTTCAAGAAAAAAATGATTATTGATTTTATTGAGAAATTAAAACAAAGAGTTTAATTTGTTTTTCATGGATTATTATTATTATTATTATTATTATTATTATTATTATTATTATTATTATTATTATTATTATAAATTTCCTCCATGAGAGGTAAATCAATTTGAATTGTGTTGGATATTAAATGTGAGTATTTCTTTCAACGAGAATTCAAGGTCGAATTCAATACGTTGTAAGAGTTTAATTCCTTCAATTAGACTCAATTTCTTTTGATAATTTTTATTATTATTATTATTATTATTATTATTTGTTTAATATACTATCTCTTACGCGTTCAATTTTTTTTTTTTTTTATAAACTAAATTTAGGATACTGGGAGGGTGTCCCAAACCAAGGTAGTAAAGACCTTAGGCATAATTGATACATATCATAAGTTTTTAAAGAGATCATTTATTTATTGATAATTTAAAATTAAAATTTTAAACTTTACATATTTAAAAAGTATTTATTTATGAAATATTTAGAAAGCATGTTAAATTTTATTGACCTCTTACTATATATTTAATTTAAATCAAAGTTTACGCCTATTCAACATCAATTCATTTTTATGAAATAATTTGCAGCCTATTCAACATCAATTTATTTTTATGAAATAATTTGTATATATTAAATTTAATTTTAAAATAGTCTGCATAGAATTATAATGATATGTGAACCTGTTTTCTTCTTCTTCTTCTTAATTTATTTACAAGTTATGTTGGTATAAGTCACTATGCAAAAAATGACATTTTATAGCGCGTCTTTTATAGCGCTTATTAAATACAAGCGTTGTTGTATGATATTTTAAAAATAACGGAGGATACAACAGCGTTTTTTTGACAAGCGCTGTAAAAGGCTTTTTGGAAAGGACCTATTAGAGCGCTTTTTGGAAAAGCGTTGTAAAAGGCTTTTAAAAAAAATAAGAAGGTCTTTTACAACGCTTTTTTGACAAACGATGTAAAACAAGCGCTGTAAAAGACTCGCGCTTTCACATAATTAAAGGACCGATTAGAGCGTGATGGTAATCAGGCCTCAGTTTTATGGAAATATATGCAAGAATTATATCTATTCTAACAAAATGCGCAGCAGTTTTATAAATTGTAAATTTATAAAACATAAGATTGCGGAAGGTCCCTAATAATCAATTTTAAAGAATGTCAAGTAATATCAGTTATTGATTATATGGAGAAGTGCATCAAAACAGTTTGTATACAGGATATTGATTTTCATGCAACCATGTCAAAATAATTTGTCATGCAAAGCTATCTGACACAGAATCTTTATTATGCATTCAATCAATATCAAGAACATAATAATTGCAAAAATCTAAAAGAGATAAGGGAAAGAAAAATGTACGCAGATATTTATACTGGTTTAGCCGCTTTGTGACGGCCTACATCCAGTCCTAAGATCAAACCCGATCTTAGCCTTTTCACTAGAATGTCTTAGAATCAGTTTACAGATGTTCCAGCTCCTCGCCTATCAATCTTAAACTATTCTTTTATATTCTAGTCTTCTCTCCCTGAATCCCAGAGTTTATCTCCTACAAACTCTTCCAAGATTTCAGTCAAGTGTCCTTTTGATGAGATCCCTCAATCACAAAAGATCACTACCAGTTGTAACTGGATTTTCTCAAAGTAATTTGGTTACAGAATTTGAATTACAGAAATTGCAATAGATCAAATATACAACGTTCTTGATCTTCATTCTTCTCAAAGCTATCTTTCTCAATTTTGTCTTTTTCAATCCTTGTTGATCACCAATGTAAATTGTTTAAGGCTGAAAAAGATATTCAAAGTAATATCAGTTGAGAAAGGATTGTAATATTTTCAGTTGTTATCTCAGTTGTATGTGTATGGTTGTTATTATTGTTATGAGAAGAAATGGGTAAATGCAGTTTATATAATTTCAGGAAAAACAACGTGTCAATCGATTATGCCAATCGATTTCTTAAAGTTGTAAAGCAGGCTAATCGATTTGTCCAATCGATTTCACGAATCTTGTTTTTCTTGAATCTTGAAACTGCACATACTAATCGATTTACCTAATCGATTAGTTTACCTGAGTTCTTCAGACTTGGATGAATGTTTATATTTGAATCGATGTGCACAATCGATTTGTAGTGTTTTGTTCCAACAACGAAATCAAAACAATCGATGTGTCCAATCGATGCAACTATATACATAATCCTTAATCCATCACTGTTTCTAAAAACTTTTGTACCAATCGAATTGGTCAATCGATTTCACTGGTTCCAGAGACACAATGGCTTACATAAATCGATTTGTCCAATCGATTTGACAAGATACATAATTCATTTAAAACAACATAATCGATGTGTCTAATCAATTGTGGATTTAAGTCTGAAGCTCATTTTATTGTTTGGTTCATTCAATCGATTTACCTAGTCGATTGATGCCAAACTTATTTCAACATAAATGATTTAGTGGATTGTGATAATCGATTGCGTATGTCCCAGACCAACTCTGTTTTTAAGTAAATTTGGGTAAATCGATTTGTCCAATCGATTTACTCATTGTTGGTTTGGCTCTGTGACTTTCGAAATCGATTATCCCAATCGATATAGACAAATATCAACACTGATATGATTGGCTCAATCGATTTACCAAATCGATTTGAATACAAGACAGGCTACTGACTTGCACATTTTAATTTCAGTAAATATACCAATCGATTTGTCTAATCGATGTGAGCAATCAGTTCAGTCCTGGAAGGTTAACCAATCGATTTGCCAAATCGATTTGAGGCTAACTAGCTCTCTGACTTGCACAATTTATTTTTTGATAGATGTACCAATCGATTTGCCTAATCGATTGATATCAGGTTTTAATGTGCAAATCGATTGTGCCAATCGATTGCTTACTCCCATACTACATAATTTCATTCAACCCTGTTATAGAATCGATTTGACCAATCGATTTGCCTGTGAATCTTCAAGCTTTTATTGATTTCTTAAGTTCCAAGAAATTGTCTCAAGTTTGTAGGGTTGAGTTGTTGATCCTGAAATTTTTCTCAGTTTACAATGTTAAATTAATTTAATGATGTATGTTTGTCAATAATATCAAAAATAGGCAAATATCCAACAATCTCCCCCTTTTTGATTTAAGTGACAAACATGCAATTTTAACTTGAGAAATATTTCAAGGAAACATAATAAACAATTTTAATTACAACAGTCTAGTTAAGCTCCCCCTAACTCTGAGTGCCCATGATGTATCAGAGCGATTGCAAAGTGATTAGTTAGGGTGATTATATTATCATTGTAAGTCTTAACAAGTATTAGAGAATTAACAAGTATCAGCATATAATATAAGGGTTAGTTCAAAATACAAATACAAGTTTTAAATTGTTCTCCCCCTTTGTCATTTGAGTCAAAAAGGAGTAACAAAAAAAACTCAGAATTGAGCTCCCCCGGAGTTGCTAGCTAAAACTGAAAAAGTAAAAGATTAGCAACATGAGCAGTTTGGAAAACAAAATGTAAATCAAATACGAAAGTAAATAGGATTATGGCACGTATTGTTAATGAAATGCAACACACTTTATAATCAAAAGTTATGTGAAAATGTTCATTTATTTAGGAAAATTACAAAGAAAGTACAAAGATACAAAAAAGAACAAAAGAAGCTAAAATCCTAAACATCTAAGGTAGGCTGGTCCTCATTATCATCTCGGGAAGAGGCTGAGACCGCTGTATTACCCTCAGCAGGTGTCTCCTCAACATGAGTTGCAGCAACCTCGGCGTGTGTCGGAGTTTGTTCTTCTATTGCCTGTCTTCCAATCTCAACAACATCACTGAAAGACAACTTAATGCCTAGATGTTCCTGGATTACTGCCACATCCTGTGCGATCAGAGTCAGATCAGCCTGAAGCTTCTGCAGAGCATTCTCCATTCTGGTGTTGTGAGCAGCCTGCGCTTCCATTAACCCGAGCAGTTTGGTAATCACGTTAGAGCTTGCTGGAACAGACTCAACAGCTGGTGGTCTAGCACTTTGCTGGGTTTGTTCAGCACTAGCCTGAGGACGCATCCAAACTCCATTGACTTTGCGCAGCTGCATCTGATTCACAATGGATTCTCCAAAAGACAAAAATAGTCTTGGTCGACTCTTCACCTTTAAAAGAGATCTTGAAGTGCTCCAAGATTTTTGTGATTAGCTGGGGGTAAGGAAGTACCAGCTTCCCTTGTGCAGCTTCTAACATATGTCTGAGGACTATCCAAGCCTAGCTCATCTTGAGCTCTTTGCACAATCCCCACAGCAACACGATGTCTAAGCGTTGGACGACCGCATGCCGAATCTGGGAACAAGCATCCGGGTCAGAGCGTACATCAGCATTCTTTGCTGAACCTTCATTTGGCCAATAGGTAGTGCCACTGACTCAGCAAAACCCTCAACCATCAGGTCCTGTACCACTGTATGACGATCCAGAGATGCTTCCTAGCCTTCATCAGCAGCGTCAGCTTCAGAGCATCTATCCACAGAGTTTCCATGATAAGGAAGTCCCGAGAGGCTCGAGAACTCCTCAAAAGTCATGGAAATCTTCTTTCCTTTGACTGTAGCTTTGAATCCCACTTCACTCATTTGGAAGGATGATTAGAAGGCCCTAACCAAGTTAGGATACGAATCCAGTGAGCATGAGAGGAAGGCTTCTAAACCGTGAAATCGTAGATGATCTTGGAAGGTGAATCCGTCTTCGTCGAAATAGGCGAAGTCCATGTAGCGTGCTTCATGTATCTTTCGTTTGAGAAAAGAAGGAGGCAGATCAGACACTTCTACAGGCTTAGTTTTTGCAGGAGCCTTCTTAGGTGGAGAAGAGGAAGTGTTTTTCTTCTTCTTCTTCTTACTGGCAATTTCCTTCATTGCATCAGCAAGAAGTTTTTCCGTAGGTGGCTCTTTTCGCTTGTTGTTCTTTCCTTGATCAGTAGCAATACCCTTACCTTTATCTTTGGCTAGAATCTTATGAGTGGGGATTGGTACTCTTTTTGACAAGGTAGGAGGAGGTGATGGAGTTCTACCACTTGATGATGATGATGATGGAGATGGAGTTCTTGGTTGAGTTTGCTTCACTCTTGCCATTTTAGTGTATGTGAGATGGTAAGGATTAGGATTGAGGGAAGTGATGAACAGTGCTTGAAACACAAAGTGAAAAAAAAATGAATTTCTGAGGCAAAATCGATTTAGTGTGGGTTAACTGTGAATGAAATCGATTGAACACTGTTGTTTATATACTTTCTGAAGTGCAAATCGATTGGGTCAATCGATTTATCCTACCGTTACTGGGGAAGTTAAACAGGTGAAAGTAATAAGTACTGTAACGGCTAGTAAAAATTCCAACGGTAATATTGTTAATCGATTGCCCTAATCGATTGGTAGTTACCAAATCGATTTCGAGCCAGTCCAGTAACACCAAGTAAAAGTTCAGAAAAAAATAATCCATATCAGCATCGATTTCCCAAATCGATTGTCAATTGAAAATCTCACATCAGATGTAACCGTCGATTTCCCTAATCGATTGGTACACTGTAAATCGATTTCCCAAATCGATTTCGAGATGGTTCATTTCTCTGTCATATCAGTCCAGAATGTAACTTGTATCAGCATCGATTATCCAAATCGATTCCTTTCACTTGAATTCTCATACATAATAGACTAAATCGATTTCCCTAATCGATTTCGAGTGTTCAAACTGAGACAAATAGATATATTATGGGTCAAATCGATTTGTCCAATCGATTTGGCACATAATTCAGATCTCACTTGGATCTATTATGCCCAGTTTCATCCTGATGTAATGGAAGCTTTCCTTTGGCAAGGCTTTGGTGAATATGTCTGCTAACTGCTCAGTTGTGTTGACATATTCCAGCTTAATATTGCCACTTTGAAACTGATCTTGAATAAAGTGATGCCGAATTTCAATATGCTTGGTTCTGGAGTGCATTACTGGATTCTTAGTGATACATATAGCACTTGTGTTATCACACATGATAGGCACGATTCCTAAGTCCACACCGAAGTCTAATAAGTGTTGTTTCATCTAGAGAATCTGAGCACAACAGCTCCCGGCTGCTATGTATTCTGCTTCGGCAGTAGAAAGTGCAATACTCGTTTGCTTCTTGCTAAACCATGATACAAGAGAGTTTCCAAGTAGATGACAAGTGCTTGAAGTACTTTTCCTATCCAACTTACATCCAGCAAAATCTGAGTCTGAAAAACCAACCAATGAACATGTAGATCCTCTGGGGTACCATAAGCCGAGATTCCTAGTTCCCATAAGATACCGGAAAATCCTCTTAACTGCGCTAAGATGAGATTCCTTAGGATTTGACTGAAACCTGGCCAAGCAAACACTGAACATAATGTCAGGCCTGCTTGCAGTAAGGTACAGTAAAGATCCTATCATGCTCCTATACTTGGAAATATCTACTGGTTTTCCCATCTCATCCTTATGATGTGTTTATCTGCTGGTTTAGGTACTAGAATCCAAACTTGGTTTCTCTCAAATTGGTTCAACTCCTCTTGCATAGCAAGTATCCACTCACTATCTAGTAAGGCTTCCTTAATGTTCTTAGGTTCAATCTGAGATACAAAGGCTGTAAGGTTACAAAAATGACTAAGGTTTCTCCTGGTTGCCACTCCTTTAGAGATGTCCCCTATGATGTTATCTATGGGATGGTTTCTATTGAACTTCCACTCCTTAGGTAACTCATCTACTGCAACGGGTTCAACACAGTCACTATTGGATTGGGTTGCAACTACCTCTGGTTCTAATGGTTCAGATTCTACATTATCATCCAAAGATGCATCAACTATAGAAGGAGTTTTGTTCATGTTTTCTTTAAAAAAAATCATCAAACGTTACATGAACTGACTCTTCTATAGTCTTTGTTCTTTTGTTGTAGATTCTGTAGGCTTTGCTAGTTTGGGAATAACCTAGAAAGATACCCTCATCTGCCTTAGGATCAAACTTACCCAGGTGTTCCTTACCATTGTTCAAAACAAAGCACTTACACCCAAAAACTCTAAAGTAAGAAATATTTGGCTTTCTACCCTTATATAACTCGTATGGAGTTTTCCTAAGGATTGGTCTAATCAAGACTCTATTGACAACATGTGTGGCAGTACTAACTGCATCAGCCCAGAAAAATTTAGGTACCTTGGAGTCCTTAAGCATGGTCCTGGCTAATTCCTCCAAAGACCTATTTTTCCTTTCAACTACACCATTTTGCTGTGGTGTCCTAGGGGCTGAGTACATGTGATGAATACCATTTTGTTCACAATATGTATCAAAAGCATCATTTTGGAATTCTCCTCCATGATCGCTTTTGATAGACATAATTTTCTGACTTGTTTCATTTTGTACCAAATTTGCAAACTTTTTTAAAAACAGAAAAAGCTTCACTTTTATGAGTCAGAAAGAATGTCCATGTGAATCTAGAATAATCATCGATTAGTACAAAACCATACAGATTGCCACCAAAACTTCTCACCTGAGAAGGACCAAAGAGATCCATATGAAGCAGCTGCAAAACTCTATCGGTTTTGACTAAGTCTACTGGGGGAAAAGAGGTTTTGACAAGTTTACTTTGTTCACAAGCAGCACATAACCTATCCTTAGTAAACTTCTTGTCAGGGAGTCCTATGACTAGTTGTTTGCTAACAAGTCTATTCAAATGACCAATATGAATGTGTGCAATACGTTTATGCCATAACCATGTTTCATCAGCATTTGATAATAAGCAACAAACAGAATCAGTAGGTACAGCAGTTAAATCCAGCATATAGATAGTGTTAACTCTATCACCTACCAATTTCATGCTTTTATCAGTTTTGTTTTCAATTGTGCAAGAGAGTGGTGAAAAGCTTACTTGAAAACCGTTGTCACACAGCTGACTGATACTTAGAAGGTTGTGTTTCAGTCCTTCTACGTATAAGACGTTTTTAATTATAGCAGTCGATTCGCTGCCAATGTTACCTTCACCGCAGATCTTGCCCTTGTTATTATCGCCATACTTTACAAATCCACCGTCTTTCAGATTTAGGGACATAAACATTGACTTGTCCCCTGTCATATGCTTTGAGCATCCATTGTCAAGATACCATTGATGTTTCGTGGATCTCAAGTATACCTGCAATAAATTTAGAATTTCAATTTAGGTCCCCAACTTAAATTGGGTCCTGGGGGGTGAGTTTCAATATCTTGTGTCTTAATCTTCCAAATCTGTTTATATCCTCTGTTAGCAAGTCTTTTGTATTTGCAATTGTAAACATAGTGTCCTTTTCTACAACAAAAATGATAAGTAATCGCAGAGGATACATACTGTTTTGGTTTGACAAAGATATTTTGCATGTGACTAGACTTAACAAATTTCTGGTGATGATTAACATTACCATATCCTATTCCATGCTTAGTTCTGTTCTTATTAACATGCATATTTTTGTTAAAACCAAGTCCAGATTTTATATTGACATTTCTCTGGTTGCTAAGGATGTCATTCAGTTTATCCTTGCTACTAGAGAATTTCAATAAATCAGACTTCAATACAGTAATAGAATTTTCAAGATCAATGCATTTGGCAGATTTATCATGTGAGTCTCTTTTTAATTGTTCACATAAGTCTTCAATTTTTCTATAATCAGTTTTCATTTGATCATGCAATATGCACTGTTGTTCAAGCATTTACTTTGTGCTTACTAACTGCTTAACAGATTTAACATACTCAGCATGCAGTTCATTAAACGCATCTTGCAGTTCATCAAAGGAAGGATTATATTGTGAACTTACCTCACTTTCTGATTCAGAATCCGTGTTAGCCATGAGACACATATTTGCTTCTTCAGTTTCTGAAGATGTGGAGGATTCTTCATTGTCATTCCATGCCATGTAGGCTTTTTTGTTTTTCTAAGCTGGTTCCTTGCCTTTAGTTTTGGAATTTCTGTTTTTGTTCTGCAACTTGTAACAATCAGCCTTTATATGACTAGTTTTTCCACATTCATAACATGTGATTGTCTTACTGTCATTGTTCTTTGAGCTTGATTGTTTTCTGAATTTGCTGTCTTTCTTTTTCAGAAATTTCTTAAACTTCTTGACAAGTAACCCCAGTTCAGGTTCTTCATTATCCTCGCTGCTGGATTCATCTGAGCTACTTCCATGTTCAGATTTAGACTGATGTGTTTGGGCTTTCAACGACAATCCTTTTCGTTTTCTGTCAACTAGTTCAGCTTCATTGAGTCTATGTAGTTCCATTTCATGTTCTCTCAATTTACCAAACAATGTAGCTATAGCCATGCTCCCGGTATCCTTTGATTCTGCAATGGCCGTAACCTTTGGTTGCCATTCCCGAGTTAGACATCTCATAACTTTGCTCACTTGCTGTTCGTTGTCTATTTCTTTTCCTAATGCATTTAGGTTGTTGATTATGTGTGTAAATTGAGTCTGCATGTCGTTGATTGTTTCTTCTTTCTTCATGCTAAACAACTCATACTCGTGCATGAGAGTGTTTATCTGAGCTCTCTTTACGTCTGTGGTTCCTTCATGTGTCTGCTGAAGTGTATCCCACATCTGTTTTGTTGTCTTGCAATTTGAGACTCTGAAGAATTCATCATGACTCAAGGCTGCAGTTATAATGTTCTTGGCTTTGGCGTTGTACCCAACTTTCTTTTTGTCATCTTCAGACCAGTCGCTTTTAGGCTTTAAGATTGTTGAATCACCAGTACCTGCTATGGTTGGCACAAAAGGTCCATTCTCTACAGCATCAAGAATGTCAATACCACTAGCTTCAAGAAAAATTAACATGCGTTGTTTCCAATACATGTATGCTGCACCGTTAAAGGCAGGAGGCCTTGCTAACGACGCACCCTCTCTGAGGAAATCAGAGGCCATGTTCTTTTGATGAGAGTTACTTTTACAAAAGCTGGCTCTGATACCAATTGATGGTAATCAGGCCTCAGTTTTATGGAAATATATGCAAGAATTATATCTATTCTAACAAAATGCGCAGCAGTTTTATAAATTGTAAATTTACAAAACATAAGATTGCGGAAGGTCCCTAATAATCAATTTTAAAGAATGTCAAGTAATATCAGTTATTGATTATATGGAGAAGTGCATCAAAACAGTTTCTATACAAGATATTGATTTTCATGCAGCCATGTCAAAAAAATTTGTCATGCAAAGCTATCTGACACATAATCTTTATTATGCATTCAATCAATATCAAGAACATAATAATTGCAAAAATATAAAAGAGATAAGGGAAAGAAAAGTGTACGCAGATATTTATACTGGTTCAGCCGCTTTGTGACGGCCTACATCCAGTCCTAAGATCAAACTCGATCTTAGCCTTTTCACTAGAATGTCTTAGAATCAGTTTACAGATGTTCCAGCTCCTCACCTATCAATCTTAAACTATTCTCTTATATTCTAGTCTTCTCTCCCTGAATCCCAGAGTTTATCTCCCACAAACTCTTCCAAGATTTCAGTCAAGTGTCCTTTTGATGAGATCCCTCAATCACAAAAGATCACTACCAGTTGTAACTGGATTTTCTCAAAGTAATTTGGTTACAGAAATTGCAATAGATCAAATATACAACGTTCTTGATCTTCATTCTTCTCAAAGCTATCTTTCTCAATTTTGTCTTTTTCAATCCTTGTTGATCACCAATGTAAATTGTTTAAGGCTGAAAAAGATATTCAAAGTAATATCAGTTGAGAAAGGATTGTAATATTTTCAGTTGTTATCTCAGTTGTATGTGTATGGTTGTTATTATTGTTATGAGAAGAAATGAGTAAATGCAGTTTATATAGTTTTAGGAAAAACAACGTGTCAATCGATTAGGCCAATCAATTTCTTAAAGTTGTAAAGCAGGCTAATCGATTTGTCCAATCGATTTCGCAAATCTTGTTTTTCTTGAATCTTGAAACTGCACATACTAATCGATTTACCTAATCGATTAGTTTACCTGAGTTTTTCAGACTTGGATGAATGTTTATATTTAAATCGACGGGCATAATCGATTTGTAGTGTTTTGTTCCAACAACGAGATCAAAACAATCGATGTGTCCAACCGATGCAACTATATACATAATCCTTAATCCATCACTGTTTCTAAAAACTTTTGTACCAATCGAATTGGTCAATCGATTTCACTGGTTCCAGAGACACAGTGGCTTACATAAATCGATTTGTCCAATCGATTTGACAAGATACATAATTGATTTAAAACAACATAATCGATGTGTCTAATCAATTGTGGATTTAAGTCTGAAGCTCATTTTATTGTTTGGTTCATTCAATCGATTTACCTAGTCGATTGATGCCAAACTTATTTCAACATAAATGATTTAGTGGATTGTGATAATCGATTGCGTATGTCCCAGACCAACTCTGTTTTTAAGTAAATTTGGGTAAATCGATTTGTCCAATCGATTTTCTCATTGTTGGTTTGGCTCTGTGACTTTCGAAATCGATTATCCCAATCGATATAGACAAATATCAACACTGATATGATTGGCTCAATCGATTTACCAAATCGATTTGAATACAAGACAGGCTACTGACTTGCACATTTTAATTTTAGTATATATACCAATCGATTTGTCGAATCGATGTGAGCAATCAGTTCAGTCCTGGAAGGTTAACCAATCGATTTGCCAAATCGATTTGAGGCTAACTAGCTCTTTTACTTGCACAATTTATTTTCTGATAGATGTACCAATCGATTTGCCTAATCGATTGATATCAGGTTTTAATGTGCAAATCGATTGTGCCAATCGATTGCTTGCTCCCAGACTGCATAATTTCATTCAACCCTGTTACAGAATCGATTTGACCAATTGATTTGCCTATGAATCTTCAAGCTTTTGTTGATTTCTTAAGTTCCAAGCAATTGTCTCAAGTTTGTAGGGTTGAGTTGTTGATCTTGAAATTTTTCTCAGTTTACAATGTTAGATTTATTTAATGATGTATGTTTGTCAATAATATCAAAAATAGGCAAATATCCAACAGAGCGCTTTTTGGAAAAACGATGTAAAAGGCTTTTAAAAAAAAGTAAGAAGGTCTTTTACAGCGCTTTTTTGACAAGTGCTGTAAAAAAAGCGCTGTAAAAGGATTTTAAAAAAAAATAAGAAGGTTTTTTACAATGCTTTTTTGACAAGCGTTGTAAAAGACTTGCGCTTTCACGTAATTAAAGGACCTATTAGAGCGCTTTTTGGAAAAGCGCTGTAAAAGGCTTTTAAAAAAAAATAAGAAGGTCTTTTACAATGCTTTTTTGACAAGCGCTGTAAAAGACTTGCGCTTTCACATAATTAAAGGACCTATTAGAGTGTTTTTTGTAAAAACGCTGTAAAAGGCTTTTAAAAAAAATAAGAAGGTCTTTTACAGGGTTTTTTTGACAAGCGGTGTAAAAAAAGCGCTATAAAAGACTTGCGCTTTCACATAATTTAAGGACCTATTAGAGCGCTTTTTAGAAAAGCGATGTAAAAGGCTTTTAAAAAAGCGCTGTAAAACGTAAATCGTTTCAGCTTCCTCTTTATTACATAAACTTCACTACGTTTCAGTGTACTTCTCCTCTTCATTATCCTTCTCATTGCGAACCCTACTGTCCCTACGAACAATATTGTTAGTCATCTCCATTGCAAATCATCTCCATATTTGTTACTATCCATATGAACATTATTACGTAATCTTCTCATTGCGAACCCTACTCTGTCCTACGAACCGTTCGTATTTCTGGGCATTCTCGCTGTTCCTTCTTAAACGAAACTGTAACTCTATTAACCTTACATATTTCTTCGCACTCTTCAGGTATTGTATTCATTTATTTCTTACATATATATATATATATAATGTGTTTGTTAATGCTAATAATCACATTTATTTGATAGTGCTTTACAAGTTTTCCGAGCTCAAATGGGTGCTACAGTGTCGAAGCAAAAATCAAATAAATCACATAGATTCCAATAAAGGTTTGAAATATATGCCTTTAAAATTTCATTAACAATCAATGCACAAATATTTATTGACCTATATGTTTTATTTTATAGTGCTCTCATCAAAACTAACAACATGGACTGCGAATACTGTATATTGCAATTTATGAAGGAGATTGTTGATATAATCTCAGAAAGAGATCTAATTGAAATAAAGGAATGCACCTATTACAGGGCTTTTTTTAAAAAAGCGTTGTAAAACTAATACAACAAGCAACGCGTTTTTAGAAGAGATTTACAACGCTTTTTTTATTTTAAAGAGCGCTGTTGTATCTTTTTACAGCGCTTAATTTTTTGAAAAAGCGTTGTAAATGGCTTAAAAAAACGCTGTAAAATACCATTTTTCGCGTAGTGAGTATATGCTCTTGCAGCAATTTAATAAAATATTTCTAAAAAAAAAATTGTATTTTTACCATCACCAGTTATTTTGTTGACAAAATATTATATAATTCTCGACAAAGGTTATGTTGTTGCAAAAATATTGTATTACTCACGATGCAATTATGTTGTTTCATAAATATTGTGTTATTCACGGAAAAAAAAATAAATAAATAAAAGTTATATTCTAGCTCAAAAGTTGTATTATTTTCAATGTAAATTATGTTGCTGTCGAAATATGATATTATTTGAAGTGAAAAATTATGTTGCAAACAACACAATATTCCTAATAAAAAATTATGTTGTTGCTAAAACATGGTATTGTTATCAACAATAAATTATGTTGCTGTCAAAAGTTAGTACTATTATCAACAAGAAGTTATATTTTCAAAACATTGTATTATTTACATTGACAATAATTATTGTTGGCGTAAGTCATTTTATGAGAACAACACTGTTGAAAAAAACTAAAACTTATCGCAAAAACTTTATAATGCCTAAAATTTAACTTGGAATCTAAAAAAAAATGGTACAAATTTTAGATGAAATTGAAATTTTCAATTCAAAAATATCTAACTGTTTGCAAATAAATAGAAATTATTTTGTATATTTTTTAAATAACTTAAAATACTAAAATATTTACAAACTTTAAAACAACTTTCAAGACGTGATTCGGCTTTGACTCATAACATTGAATGACTGGTGAGAATTCCGGATACTCCTCACACTTTGAACATTTACCTATTATTTGGAAAACATAACCCCAACATAGTGACCATAAAACTCAGTAACATAGATTTAATAAAAACAATTATAGATGTCTCCCAATCATGCCAGTGTTAAGCATGAAAAATCCTCTCCACAGACTATACCTCAATTTAATAAAATATTACTTCTTTATAAGCTATAATCAAATAATTCTTTGACCTCTAACGTCAAATCTTTCAAATAATTAAAGCCACTAGACATAATTAATCTAATGAATTAAACTCTACATAACAAGAAATTAATAAAGATTACATTGATTTCACTCAATGCCCTCTACTTGAATAGCCTCCTTTAGTATAATTGGACATAATTAAGGCCGTAAGTGGTGCCCCACTTACCCTCGCTCCCTTCGTATATAGACAGAGAGTTCATCTAGCTAGAATGCACCACTTACAGACTTAATTATGTTCAATATTACAAAAGGAGATTATTCAAGTAGAGAGCATTGAGTGAATCCAATGTAGTCTTTATGACTTACTTGCTATGTTGTGTTTAAGTCATTAGATTACTCATGTCTAGTGACTTAAAGTGTTTGAAATATTTATGGCTAGAGGTAGAAAGGGTATTTGAGTATAGCTTATAGAGAAATAGTATTTTATTAAATTGAGGTATAGTTTGTCGATGGCATTTTCCATGCTTAGCACTAGCATGGTTGGGAAACATCTATAATTGTTTTTATTAAATCTATGTTAATGAGTCTTATGATCATTATGTTGGGGGTGACGTTTGCCACGTAACAGGTAAATGTTAAAAATTTGAGGAGTGTCCGAAAATCTCACAGTCCTTCGATGTCATGAGTTGGAATTGGATCACATCTTGAGTGTAAATTAGAGTTATAGTTTAATTAAGTCTCACTTGAAAATTGTTTTAAATTTTTAAAATATTTTAGTATTTGAAGTTATTTCAAGATTTTTCAAAAGAATTTCTATTTTTGCAAGCACTTAAATATTTTTGAATTGAAAATTTCAATTTTATCTACATTGTGTACAATTTTTTCTTCAAGATTCATAGTTAAATTTTAGGCGTTACAAATTTGTTAACACAAACTCACTCTGATGATTCTATGTTTGATGAATCTAGCAAACAATTGACCGTTTGGAAAAAGTGTCAAGACAACACTCTAACAAAGTCAACATTCTAATAAAAATTCGATTTTGAAGAAGTCTACATCTCTACATCATTTGATCATTAACTTGGACTTTTCATCCATCTGGAGAAGTGCATGTCATCCTCTGATCTTCCTACCATTTCTATCAAGATACACTAAATCAATTATGAAGACAAATTTGGACAAGTTTTTAGTGTTGATTCAAGATCTCTGAAGATTTGTTACAAATCATTGTTTCACATGTTAATTTAATGCAATCACTAAAAAGTTCAAAAACCCTAATGGACTCAAAGGCTCTCTATTAAAAGACTTGTGATCGTCACTGCAAAATATACTATAGAAAAAGATAATGTCGTCACAAATTGAAATTCGTTAAAAATCTTGTAACTTAGCCCAATAATGGGTGCTACCCTCAGTATCTTGATTGTACTAAGTTAGAAGGTTGAGAAGACTTGAACACAATCAGATTGACTAGTAGATTAAATCCTTCAGTGTGAAGGCATTGGAAATAACTATTGTGTTGGTGGTGAACAACCATAAATTGGCTTATGCTCCTATCTTTATCTCCTTATTTATTTCTAATTTTAGCATCGCCAATTTATAATTTTTTTAATTAAGTTTTTGGAAGCTAATTACAATTGAAACTCCCTTTTTCTTGTGTTTTTCTCTCAACACTTGGCAGTAATTAGCCTCATTTTTATGAAATTTTGGATGTTGAACACTAGCGAAGAGGAGGATGCCATGTGCTCATCCTTAACTTATCCTCCTACTTCGTCTAGTGCTTTAGTGAGAGGAATCCCGATTAGCACGTTTGTTATAAGCCTCCAGTAGGGAATTGTCTTAATGTTTATTGATCTAGAATTGATGATGCAAGACCGCATGTGCTCAAGTACTAAGTTTGGAAGATTAGTATTCTAGGAGATGTTCCACATTAATCCCTTTTGGGAGATGTTCCACATCAATCTCTTATGGTCTTTGTTGACATGGTCAACAAATCCACCTATTAGTACTACCCCCCAATTAGAATCTTGAAGAACACCCTATATCTAGGATTTGGATGCATCGACTTGCAGTTGACCTTGTGGTTCAAGAAGTTCCTTGTGGATTTTAGAATAGCCAACCCTTGATTCATATCCATTCTCCATTATCATGCCTTCATCCAAGCATCTGGTAGTAGTGGTAATGGTTTGTTGAGTGGTCTTGATAGGAAGCCCTAAAATCACACTTGAAGCTTCTCCATCTTTGTTTACATCTACAAACCTAAATATTTATTTATCTAAAGTAGATAGTTGGTCTAAGTTAAAGTACTCATATCATCCAATACTAGCAAAATTATCGATGAATTTGAACCCATTCTTAGCAAGATTAGTGAAATCAATTTGAAGTTTGTTGAGAACATGGTCCATATAGCATGCCATAGTAGGGGAAGAAATAACATTATCGATGGTAGAAAAAGAAGTGGAACTTGAAGCCATCAGAGAATCCAGAAGAGTTTTAGTGAAGTTTCGAAAGGTTTGATAGGTTTGAAAGGATTTTGAAGTATGTATGAACTACGTGAGAGTAGTAGTGACTTGAGTGTTGGTGTTTTTTTATAAAAGATTTGGTTTATTAAAAGTGAAAAGTAATAACTACCGCACACACTTTAAGAAAAAAAAGACAACACGTGAAAATTTTATGAATTAATATAATTTATATCGACTAGAGCCATAGGAAAAATTCAATTCATCATAGACATATCATACATATTTAACCAATATGTTTGTTTTACTAGAGAGATTCATACATCATTATTTTCATAATTTAATATTTAAATTTTTCTTTATAAAATTAAATCTATCTTTAGCAAGGGGTTTTGTAAATATATTTTTCCATTGCTGATTAGTATCAAAAAAATTAATGTCTAAAATACTCTTCTAAACATAATCTTTTAAAAAAAGTCATATGTAATCTCTATAGGTTTTTCCTTTAAATGTAAAATAAAATTTTGATTAAACATATATTAGAAGTATTATCACAAAGCCATAAGTTTGCTTAACATACACTTCTTCAATATGTTTAAAGCCAAAAGGTTGTTTAACATACATTTTTTTTTTCATTTATATAACCATCCAAGAATGACATTTTCACATCTAGTTGATATAATTAAAACTTATTAACAATTGCAAATGAATATAAAATTTTGATTGTTTCTAACCTTGCCACAAGGACAAAAGTTTATGTGTAATTAATACCTTCCAACTCACTATAGCCTTGGCTACAAGTCTAGATTTATTTGTTACCATTTCACCTTTCTCATTCAACTTGTTTTTGAAAATCCATTTAGTTCCAATTGCCTTATTTTCTTTGGGTTTGGCTACAAGATCCCATACATCACTTCTCTTGAATTGGTTTAGTTATTTTGCATGGCCACGATCCATTCCTCTTCAGATATAGCTTCATCTATTGTTGCAGGTTCAATTTTGGAAAAAAATTCCAAAGATTGATGTTTCTTTCAAAGCAAGCCTAGTCTTTAAAGGATCGTTTATATTTCCTATACTCAAAGAGTCTAGATATGATGATTTATATTTCCATTCAAGTTTAGGTTCTTATTGACTTTGACTAGTAGATGGTTCATTATTACTTGTCCTTGTATTGGCAAATTCATATTCTAGTTCTTCTGAGAGAGATTTTTTCGATTCCTTTTATACTTTTGGTTGCTCTGATATGGTAAATCTGGAACTAGCTTTGACTTTCTATGGTCAAGCTTTGTGTCATCAAATTTGACATGAATTGATTTTTCAACAATCACAATCTCTTTATAATATACCTTATAAGGTTTAGACCTTCCAATGTATATAAAAAAGGTGATCTTTTGAAATTGTACATCAAACTTGCCAAGATTCTCTTTGGTGTTCAAAATATATTATATAAAACCAAATTGATGAAAATAAAAAATGTTGGGTTTTATTCCTTTCCATAGTTCATTAGGAGTCTTATTGAGAATAGTTCTTATATGCATTCTATTATGAACATAACATGCAGTATTTAATACTTTTGTTCAAAAGTGATTCGCAACGTTCAATTCGTGAACCATCGTGCGTGCCATTTTCTAAAGAGATATATTTTTCCATTCTACAACGCCATTTTGATGGGGTTTCCTAGGAGAAGAAAAATTATGTAGAATTTCATTCTCTTCACATAATTTTTCAAATTCACCACCATGATCGTTACAAATTATTGTAATACAGAAACATTTTTCCTTTTGCTCTTGTTTATAGAAGATAGTGAAAATATTATGTGACTTATCCTTCTATTTAAGGAACTTTATCCATGTCCATCAAGAATAGTAATTAGTATTAATGAGTCCATAATTTTTACTGCTAACAGAGACAGTTCTAACGTCCGAAAATAAATCAAGGTGCAAAATTCAAGTGGTTTAGAAGTGAAAACAAAATTCTTTGAAGCAAATGATAATTTGGTTTGATTCCCTTCTTGACATGCCTCTCAAAGAAAATTTGATTCATATTTTAGATTTGGCAAAGCTCTTACTAGGTTAAGTATGTTCAACATTGAGATTAATCTTAAGTTGACATGTCCCAACCTTTTGTGCAAGATCAATTGTACTTCATTCACTAACAGAAGACACTTCTGGTTTCTCTAAATTTGAAGAAAAAAAATTGTAAATATTGTTTTTTCCTCTTGCCAGTAAATAGGATGGATCTACTATTTGACTAATTGCCTTTGGGACTTTTGATTGAAGACAACATCATAACCAATGTCACTTAATTGGCTTATGCTTAGTAGGTTATGCATTAGTTGATTTACAAGTAGAATATTTTTAATAAATGGAAGATAACTATTACCTATTGTGCCACCAACTATCATCTTACCTTTATGATTTTATCCAAATCCGAAAAATTCTCCTACCTTGAAGGTTAAGTTTCAGAACATAGATTTTTTTTATCTTTTCTTTTGTCATCCATTGTTTACAAGATAGATCATTTTGTTATTGGATGCCGATATTATATTAGGTTCTGGTTTTTTAGTTCTAAAAGGTGTCTTGTATTTCCATGTTTTCCATATAGGACAAGTTCTTTTATCATGACCTTTCTTTAAGCAATAGGAGCAAGTAGTTTCAGGTATGTTAAATTTTGAAGTTTACTCTGGTTCCTCAAATTCAATATATTTCCAGTTGTTTCTCCTAACACCATATATCATAGATATTTTTTGCATCTGTCGTACCATTTTCAAGAAAATCTTAAAAGGCTTTTTCATACTTTAGAATTACAAACATTTTTCTATGAGAATTTTGAAACATTATCCTTCGAAGGTTAGTTTTCCCTTTTTATATTTTCAGAATCTAGTCCTAGGGATTCATACTTATCTATTAAGATGGAATTAGCTTTTGTGAGAACAAAATCTAGGTATATGTACCTTTTGAAATTGAAGATTAACCTTATTATAAGTGTCATTCTCCATAATTTTCCCATATCATTATTTGTGGAAAATGTACTAGGCTAAAAATTTAAAGTGATAAAAGGTATATGTTGCCATTCGACTAAACATTGAAAGGCCCCCAATAGCATAACTCGAATGGACTAAACATTGAAAGGCCCCCAATAATAAAAGGTATATGTGTGACCCTAGCATCCTTGAACTCTTTTTACAATTAAGGTGAAAAAATTATAACAAAAATTCGCTTTTAGCTTTCAAATCCCTAACATGTTGAACCTCGTTTTGAAACATGAGTTTAACTATGTCAGAAAATAGTTGGAGCCTTAATACATGATATCATGGATATCCATATCAATTTTTTTTCTTCTGATGAAGAACATGATCATGACTAGTAGCTGCTCTAGGAGATCCGTCAGAAGACCATTTGTATTGTTTGGACAAGCCACATTAGTTGTCATTCCAAGTCTTTGGGGTAGTTCATTTGAACGTCTGAGATTAGGCCCTTTTGATGTTGAAAGGGGGTATCAATGGTTTAATTTGAGACTTATACTTGAGCACAAAAGTATACACCAATTCTGGTTGCGATATGGAGAACTAAACTTGGTAATTTTGCAAGTTGTTTTGTCACACTAGGCATGCAAATTTAGTTGTTGAACTAGAAAGTTAGTTGAGAAGATCGACTTATAGCTATCAATAGTGATCGCTTTTTCTTCAAGCTATTACGCCAAGAAATGGACTTTGTTCCTTGCTACGAGTTCCTTAACTCCTCTAAAGAATGTTAAGTGTGGCTAAGGTTGTTTTGTGAAATAAATGACTAATGAAACATAAAAGATAAAAAAGTGCTTGATTGATTGTGTTGTATGTAATATTACAAACTTATTTATAGACAAAAATCATAACATAAAACCTCATTTCCCACTATGTTGAACTAACAAAGAACACATTCTAGTTGTCGTGACATGAGTAGACTTTAGGGAAATGTGGTTGACATAATCATTATTTTAGTGTACGTCGTAGTCCACGGTTTGCGTTCACTACATGCTACGTAGCTCTGACAGTTATCCATAATAGTGCCCTTTTTTTCCATTTAACCATGCCTCCTATATTTTAGTTGTGTTTCTTAGGCCTCAACTATAAACAAGGAAAACGAGCATGAGGTCGAGTTATCTTTGTTCCCATGTTTTCTTGTAATTTTAAAACTCCTAAATCCCTTTTAGGTCTACTTAGAACCAAAAGAAACTCGACTTCGTAATTTTTGGTTGTTACTAATTTGGCTAAATGCTTACTTAGTTGTAAAGACATTGTCTTATAATTTTCTCAACTGCAAATTGTGTCGGCTAACACTTATTTTATTATTTTGGTCTAAACACATAAGGTAATTTATTGCAAAAAAATTGTTTAAGTGATTCACTAAGTACATATCATATGACAACGGCAAGGATATTTGATATGTTAAAATGTGAGTTCAAAGATAAGATATTCTTCTTCAGCCATATTTAGTATGTATGGGTTTTATTATTAAATTAGATTATGGTCCGCACGCTAAGCAGATATTAATTAATTTTATAAATTTTGTAAGTAATATTTTATGTATTATAAATATAATTATCTTATAATATTATTTTATTGATTTGTAATAATTGAATATGATTAGGAAAATTAAAATAATAGAAAATTATGTTTATCACAATCATCTAATTTAATTTTAAAAATATTTTTTAATATTCGTATGATAATTTATTATATAGGATAATTGTTTGACTCATTGTAGTGTGATAGTTAATTTATTTTTCAACATATAATGGTACTTGTATTTATTTGATGAAATAAAATGTAAAATACAAACCCAAAAATAAGATGTAAAAATTTAAAAATATGATTGACTATTTAATATTTTTTATTTTAAAAAAATATTAATATTGAATTATATTG
>JBBPBS010001012.1:3943846-3966210 GCA_037974835.1 Cicer judaicum
TTATAAAATAATTTGATAATAATATAAATTATATATTATTATCAAATTGTAAAATAATTTATAAATTATAAATATATTATAAATAATTGTAAAATAATTTTATAATTTATAAATTTATTATAAAATAATATTATTAGATAAAGAGCATTTATGTCGATATTTAGGAGTGATTAGTCGGTTTTTTTTTTATTGAATTTAATGATGAATAATATAAATTATTACCATTGGTAAATGACTAATATTATTATAAAATAATTTATCAATTTATTATAAAATAACTTATAAATTAATTTGATAATAATATAGATTATAAATTATTATCAAATTGTAAAATAATTTATAAATTATAAATAATTGTAAAATAATTTTATAATATATAAATTGATTATAAAATAATATTATCAAATAGATTTTGGAGGTATGAAAGAAATTATGGAAGAAAGAGGAAAAGTAGAGTAGGATTAAAGGAGATTAGGTATTGAGAGTATGATTGAGAGAGGAGAAAGGATGAGAGGTCCACGTCAGCTTTTTGACTAATGTGGGAAATATTTGTATAGGTGGCCTTCGAGGGGGTGAGGTGGTATTCGAGGAGGTGAGGTAGCATTCGAATGTAAAGTGGCATTCGAGGATTTGTTTTAAATATATATATAATAGATACTTTAGAAAGAAAGAAAAAAGTGTTTTAGCTGAGTCCAATTTTTATATGTTTGATATAACAACGGTTTATATCAAGCATGTAAGACACACATTTGACTGAATTATATAATTTAACACAATCTCAAACTTAGATTTATTTAATTAATTGAACAAATAATCTTGATCAATATTTAATAAATTGTAATTAATTAGTTTACATAATTCATTTCATTTATTTCTTTTAGTCAAAGAAAATATTCATATGTTTTTAATCAACAATTCAATTTATTTCTAACATTATTTATAATGACTGATTTGACATTTAATATTTTTAGATAAAATATAGGTTTAATTGCAGTTTTGATTCCTCTAGTTTAGTTGAATCGCGAAAATAGTTCTCCTATTTTGTTGCTTCCCAATTTTGGCCTCCCAAATAGAATTTTGGTCCAAAATTTAATGAAATTTTATTTTTTAAAGTCGTACTACACCATTTATGATAATAGATTTCATGTACAATCGTTGCAAATGAAATATTGAGGCATGTGTGACTTAAATAAATGCGAAAAAAAATTAAATTTAATCAAATTTTGGACCAAAATTATATTTGAGGGACCAAAACTGAGGAGAAATAAAATGGGAGAACTACTTTCGTAATTCAGCTAAAATATGAGGACCAAAACTAAAATTAAGCCTAAAATATAAATAAAAATTATATTTAAAAATATAATATATTTTATTTTAAATTTCAATTGATACATCAACTATTCAATATTAGTCTTATATTTCATTTCATACGAAGTATTTATTACTATATTTGTCTCTATATGTAAAACTCTTTTATAAAAAAATTATTATTTTTTAAAATATTTTCTGCAAATTACAATATATATCAGTGATTTTTCCACAACAGTACCTCTAATTAAATAAAATAAATAAAAAGACGAACTAATCATCTCTCTTAAAAAATAAAAGATAATTTTATAAAATTAACTTACATCATTAATAAATTTAATATAAAAATAATTTTTCTTAGTTTCTGGTATTGACTAAGAAAATATGTAGTAATAGAGAGAGAAGAAAATCATCATGCCAGTTGGCTACTTTATAATAATTAATATCTAATATGAAGTCGCTTTATGCAAGCAAAGATTAAGGAAAGGCAGTCCTCTACTTCAAAATTAGTCTTTAGCACGTAATCTTTCTTGATTCTAAAATGCTTGACATTTTGTTTTGCTGTTTGTCTTGATTCTAATTAATTCATTTTGGACAAAGTGAGAGAGGAGAATAAAAAGACGAAAAAATGTATCAATTGAGAAGAGAGTCGAATGAGACAGCGATGAAGAATAAACCAACAGCTTTGGTTTGCTTGATGAAGCAAGAAAAGGAAAACAAACAAACAAATTAAACTGTGTGCCGGGGTCCATTCTATGTGCGAAAAGACAAGAAAATAAAACCTTTGTATTTCTCTAAGCACTTGTGTTATTTAAACATTAAAATATAGATATAGTATATTCCATCAAGTAATATACTTTTAACTTTGTATAATATATTTTAGATTTAGTTATAGTTATATTTTTTTTTATTAATTTGTAAAATTATTTGTCTTAAAATTTGTCAATTTTAATTATTTTTTTAAATTTTTAATTAAAAATAATAATTGACATATTTTAAATGAGATTGTATTCAATCTCATAAATAGAATCAATTATATATATTAATTATTTATAAATTATTAATTTAATTAAAAATAAATAATTTTAAAAATTAAAGATAAAGTTTTTAGATTATTTTATTATAATTTTATAGGTATTAATCGTCAAAATTATTATATTATATATTATATTATTTAAAATACGTTGCATAATCAATTTTTAGTGAAAAAAATTAATAAAAATTGTTGAATTTTAAAATTAAAAAAATTAATTTTACAAATTAATAAAATAAGAAAATTAAAATATAATTAAATCTATTTTTTCTTTTATACATTCATTTTAAAAATACGCAAAAAACTCATTTGACACCGCATTGGACTTCAAATTTTCAATTTGAAAAACTCATTTCTCTTTTTCAGAAAGACAGGCACACGATACAACTTTGTTATAATACAATATGTATTCTTGCAGGCTACTCGCTTTGTTGTTAACGTTGCAATTTTTGCATAATGTTGAGATTATGATTCCGTGACAGGGTGTGTCCAGGAAATATATGAAGGTAGGTGTACGTGTCAATAGAATATACTCCTTTGATATTGAGGGTGTACGACGTGGTCCACCACCAACGGCTCCTGTGCCTGTCATTATATTCTCAGTGACAGCTCTGTTATCTTTGTTAGGGACTCTTGTGTGTTCTTGTTTCATAGGAGTATAAACTCTGAATTTTACTATTTTGATTTTTTAATAAATTTTATTGCATACAATATTTCTTAATAATATCAATCAAATAAAAACATCATGTCATAAATGTTTAGTTTAAGTGGGAGTGATAAATCATACATAAACTATCAATAAACTAAATGCTATATTTAAAAGTGAAGACTTATTTATTTATTATTTTAAGATTTTTGGTTTAGATGAAATATCATAATTTTTTGTAGTTTTAAAATATTTGATATATTGTTGCTTCTGTATCTCAGTATTCTCACAGAGTAGTATAAAAGTCTTTGGTTTGGTTTAGTGGGAGAGTTTGAGTGATCCCTAGCGGCATATCCCGTTGTTATTATCGGTGGTGCAAGTATGAGATGTAAGAGAATCATACATGAGAGAGAGAATGTTGAAATAAAGTGTGAGTGATTAGTTTTATATTGACTATGGATATTCTGAATGTTGTTACATAAAAGTGAAAACTTATATACTCGTTACAAAAAGGTTTTAGATAGAGATTAAACGTGGAAATCTCTTGTAGTCTTGAAACATTATTTATTTTATTGCTCCTTAGTCCTCGAACTCTCAATAATAAAAACATTTAATTATTATGATTAGTTGAGGGTAAAACATATTTTTTAACTCATATATCTTAAAATTAAATTGGTTAAAATGCACTTTTTGCTCTTCAAGTTTCACACTTCAACAATTTTGGTCCTCTAATTTAAAAATAATAATTTTAACTTCTTAATTTTATTCTTTTTTAATAATAGTAAGACTTCATTGATTTTGATTGGTCAATGCTGATGTAGACTTATTTTTAGAAACTTTTGTATACCAACGTAAAATTTAATTAAAAATATAATGTTATGTGGTTGTTGTCTATTGACAAAGAACGTTTACAAGAAAGATAAAATTACGATATTATAATTTTTATTTTCAAAATAAAAGATCAAAATTTATGAAATTAGGAACTAAAAGTGACTTTTAAGTTGATTAAACTATAAAATATGTATTATTGTTATTCTCTAAACTATATCAAAATTTCTTTGGATAGTAGTTAAAAATTTGTCAATATATGAAAGTAAGGATTAATAAGATAGATGCTTTTTTTCCTCAAACAAATTTTTATTTCATAAAAAGAAAGATAGCTTTTTATGTATTTTAGATACTTTTTGTTATATTTACGTATTTTAAAATTTAAGTATGAGAAATTTATCAAAAAAATCAAAAATTAAGAATGAGTGTATATTTTGAAAATTGAATAGAAGATTTTACCCAAAAAATAAATAAATTGAATAGAAGATTTATTACTATTTATTAATTAATTGCGTGCACACCATTCCTACATTATGTTGTTGTAGTTTTTCTTTTGAGAACATCGTTCTCGTTTGTTTCCTCTTTTATTTGGGCATTGTACTGTCCAAACGGATAAGACAACCAAATAGCAAACATAATCTGATTAGAGAATATAGATACTTTTTTTTTAAAGGAATCACTAGGATTTCTTGTTTATAGTGATTCTCCATATATTTTTCTCACTATGCTTATGATTAGCCACGGTGGCTAACTAAGTCTTTAATCGTGGCTAAGTAAAGGTTGTCGTGCTTATGAAAAGTTAAATAAAGGTCGTCACGATTTTCTTGTGCTTGGGTGTGTATATATATATAATAGTATCTATTAAAGGCTAATTTTATTGGTCGGTCTTTTAATTTATTTTTTAACAAGTTAATCATTTTAGTCTAGAAATATATGTGTCATCATTTTTTTTTAATCATTTTTCGATTCAACTCCGTTGATATTCTTTAAATTTATCAATATTTATGTGTTTCAAACTCAGAAATTATTCAAAGGGGGTTTTGGCAATTTTAATGAAAAAGAGATCTCATAGCCTTAATCTTAGTTCATGAACAACTACTTCTTCTCTAATTTGTTCTAGATTTCTGGGTATATGCATCAAATTGAAAAATTGAAATTCAAAATCAATTTAGTCCAAAATCCCATTTCAAACCTAGAAATTGAAAGTATTTGTCATGAGTTTGTATTAAATATGTTGGTGCCATTATCATTTTTTCACACTCTACTTTCAAAATGTGTTTTTGTTTGCAATAACTAGAATCAAATCCATAAATAGATTAAATGAGTCAAAATTCAATTTCTAGATTTGAAGCATATACCTAAGAACTCAAAGAGAATGAAGAAATTTGCCATTTTTTAACTTTGATTTGCGTTTCAAATCTCTTTTTTCACCAATGTTGTCAAAAATCCAATTTAATGTTGAACGATTTATGGTTTTGAAATCCAAAAACTCATGAATATTGATGAGTTTGAAGAACACTAATCGTGGGAAAATGATAAATAAGAAAGGGTAACATTGGAAGCATTTACAAATTAAATTGACTAATTTGTTATAAAAAAAAAAATTAAATGACCAATTTGAGAAACATAAATAACGTAAAGGATCAATGAATGCATTTAACCTCTATCAAATCATTTTAAACATATAAAACATTCATCGCACCACCCTAAGATTGCCTCTTCATCTCCCAACCAATGCACTACAAATTAATTACTCAACTCATTGTATCACATATTAATTTCTCAACTCAACACATTGCATTTCCAAATGCGATGACTATATGTCCATGCACATAATTCTAGAATTATGATATTTCTTTGTGGAGATTGATTTACCTTAGAACATTGTTCACTCTAGAACTATAATATCCAAGCTTGGATGTAGTCCACCGTAGGACATAGTTCACCCTAGATTTGACCTAAGACACATTGTTTATATATGCATGAATATGTTTCACCCATGTAACACCCTATTTTTTGAATATGTAACACCCTATGTTTATATAAGTGATAATTGTTATGTGTGTTATCAATAGAATAATTAGAATTGATATTTATTTTTGATTTACTTAAGGAAAACTCAATCAAACTATTTTGACCATCTTCGCCATGTGATGTTTAAAAGTCTGAATATTCAATGAATTTCTCTATGAAATAGTGATTTCACCGTACAAAGCAAGGATAACATGTCAGTTGCATTAAACCTCGCATCATTGCACGAGAAACATCTCATTGTGCAACATACTCACAAATACCTCATTTTAATATGTTATTAACCGTGGAAATTAACATTTTTGGCGTGCAAGTACGCTAGTTAATGACTCGTTTTAGTGTTGTCTTTGTTGTGCAAAAAGTCATTTCACCGTGCAAAGGAAATTAAAATCTATCTCTATAAATAGTAGGGATGACAATAGGTAGAGTTTGGGTAGGGTACTATAGCACCCGTACCCGTACCCGCAGTTTAAAAAAATATCCATACCCGTGTCCATACCCTCTTGGGTATCAACTTTAATACTCGTACCATTACCCTCTGGGTACCTAAGTGCTCGTACTCATACCCATTACCCACACTTTAACTAAAATAAATCGATAAATAAATATTATTTTGCGATTAAATTTAAAAATGATCTAAATATCATAAATTCAATCATAAAGTATTATAAACAAAAATATTTTCTAACTCATAACATTTCAAGTGAACACTCGTTACAATACACATTCAAATATCCATAATAATATTTTATGAATTGCAAGTCTTACGACAATATTATTTGAGATCAGCAAAAATAATTTATAAGAAGTTGCAAGTATAATTATAAAGACACAATCAATAAGATATAATTCTTAGTTATAAAGTTACAATTATTTAACTATTCATCTTAATCAAATTTTTAAAAAATTTGCAAACGTTTATCTTTTGATTTGATTATAAATATTATAATAGTCCAATGATATTAATAGATATTAAAACATAAAGGAAAACAATTAATTAAACTAAACATTAATATAATAAATAAATAATATATTTATATAAGTGCGGGTGCGCGGCGGGGTGGGTACTATAGTACCTATACCCGCACCCATACCCGCTTAATTTTGTGGATAATTACCCATCCCCGTTCCCATACCCATTATGCGGGTTTTTATCCTGTCCATTGTGGGTTTTTTTTTGCGGGTACCCACTGAGTCTGAGTCTAATTGTTATCCCTAATAAATAGATGCTCAAACCAAATTTCTTGACATAGTTTTTGATTGTCTCAAGTTATGGAACCTATATTTGTGAAATACGGTATTTTGCTCCAAAACACTCATATTTTTTCATACTATATTTCTCCTTCATTTCCATACCAATCATTGAGGTGTTTCTTTGACAAATGGTAAGTCTCATTTTGATTCATTATTCGTTTATTGATTGTTTCCTAATTCATTATGATTGAATTATTGTTGTTCAATAAACACAATTTTGAACTTTATTATTTTATTTTGGAACAAATGTAGCGAACCGACAAATATCTCTACACTAAGTTAGGAATTTACATAACTCTTTTCTATCCAAATTTTCCTTGAAGGTGCAAACATAAGAAGGGGGTTTGAATTATGTTTAGCAAAGTTGACAACTTTTTGATAATTTATAAATAAATAAATAAAAACTAGTTTAATTTTGGTGACTTACTTAAAGTAGAAGCAATCAAATTCAAAGGTAGGAAACAATAAAAACATGAATAATTTGACACATAAACTTATCCTGATTCACCACTAACTTAGCTACATTTAATCCCCTCATTTAGAAGGCTTTTAAGGAACTAACCACCTTGACCATACAATTCAATTCTTCTCCTAACAACCCTAAATTGAAGAAGGAACTAAACCATTGTCGGGTTGGATAAAAATGATTTGAATTTGAATAATTGCTTATAACAAAGCTGATAATAATAATAATAATAATAATAATAATAATAATAATAATAATAATAATAATAATAATAATAATAACAACAACTATCACACTATAAGAATAATAATAACTCTCTCTTTAAATTCTAATATGAATTGAGAACTTTGAGCTTTAGTTCTTCATGTCTTTTCTGCTTTTCGATGCTTTTTGCCTTCAACCTTAAGTGTCTATTTATAGTGAAAATTTGAGCTTCAATTTAGTTTTTTTTTTAATTATGAATTATATCTTGTTCAGATTGAATTTGTAAATTCTTCAAATTCATTATATTTCTATTTTGTTTAGATTTAGTTTATAAAATCTTCATATTAATTTTGTTTTATTTTTGTTCAAATTGCATTTGTAAATTTTTCAAATTGTTTCTGTTCATATTTGTTGTAGATAAATATTGATCAAATCTTCTTCATATCTTCATCAAGTGTTGATCAAATCTTCTACAAATTTTGACTATATCTTCTCTTCAACTTGGTCAAAGATTATAAATATGAATCAAATCTTATTTTATATTTTCATCAATTATAAATTTAAATAAAATCTTATTTTAGATTTTCTTCAATTACATATTTGAATAAAATCTTATTTTGTATTTTCTTCAATTATAAATTTGAATTAAATCTTATTTTGGATTTTCTTCAAAAACATGAATCTTTTTTCATACTCTTTGAAGTCAAATATATTGTTGTCATAAAATAATTTTATTAACAAAACTATAAATGTAAAACCAACTTGATTACAACAATTTTGCTTCTTCGATTATCCATTTATGCATAGGTTTAATACAATTGAATCATGGGTGTGATTGAAATTGAATGAAGAAAAATGTGTCATTTTTTAGCCATCCAAGGTCGATGCCCTATTAAGAGTAATGAATGTATTAAATATCACTTAAGTCGTTAGTAATTAAATGTGCTTAGAAACATTTTTCGGTTGTTGTTGTGTTATTATTGTGCTATTATGATGTGTATTATTTGTCAAACAAAATTTCTATTATTGACTATTATAAATGACATGATTGTATTGTGTGATAAATAATTGTGATGATTTATGTTGATTATTGTGAATACACTATTGATGTACCGCATAAATCATGTGATAGTAATTGTTATATAAATGTGTTATACTTAATCTATGTTGATGATGGTATCTCCTAACTTGAGTCTGTATTCGACTACAATATGTTGTAGTTGAATACAACTTAGATTTTTGTCAAAAACTTGATTTTCAAACATTGTTCGTTCATTTTGACACTTTGAAAATTCTTTTGATGCATATGCTAAAATAGAAGATTCTCATATACATTTGAAATATAATAATATTAGAATGCATCATATATCTTATATTATAAAACTTCTTACTTATTGACCATTATTGACTTTGATTATTGACTTCTTTTGAGCTTGTAACTTGATCACTTTCCTTAGTGTTTGTCTTCATAAAAAACATAAGTATTTTATATATCATATTCTTTTATATCATTATATGTTTTTAATACACTCATGCTACATTTGTTTGGGTTTGGCTACTATGGTGTAGTCGTTCCTTAGGATGCATGTGATCAATAGAAGATTGCTATTTATTTGGACATTTATTTGTTCTATTT
The DNA here is from genome assembly GCA_037974835.1 of Cicer judaicum. Lineage (NCBI taxonomy): Eukaryota > Viridiplantae > Streptophyta > Magnoliopsida > Fabales > Fabaceae > Cicer > Cicer judaicum. The sequence continues at coordinate 3,953,253 of JBBPBS010001012.1, forward strand.
ATGATGTAATTGTTTTATGACGTAGTGTATGTTAAGAATTATGGAAATCCATCTTTGATAGGGGAAATTATGTTAAAATACTTTTACCATCACTATTTTGATAAATGGTTTATTTTGAATTGTTACAAACAATGCGATTTTAGTTTTATTAATTCTACAATTATGTGATGAGTTTGTTTCTGTCGTAATATCTAATACTATAAAATAGTTTTATTCCAAACAAATTTTATTTAATATTATATCCATAAAAACAAACAAATATTTATTTTGAAATTACAAATTCTCATATTTAGAAATAAACAAACAATCAATCCAATCCTTTAATAAACCCCTAATGCACAAGCCCGACCAATAGCATGTGCATGCTAGGCCACAATGGCTCTAAAATTTTAATGGCTGCAAAATGTAATATATATATTTGACTCGTGGGTTTAAGATTTAATAAAAAAAAATAATTTTGATTTTATATTTTCAAAAATAATTTTTATTAGAACTTAAAAACAGTAGAAGTTGTTTCATCCTCATTTGATATTGATTAAAAAAAATAATTTTAACATTCAATAATTTGAATATTTATTATTATAGATTTTAATACTAATAAAAATCACATATTTTTTTAAAAGTGTCGTTCAAAAATAATTTGTATGAAGAATTTCTCAAAATAGCTTTTCATTTTAATCATAGATGTAGTATTTAAAATGATATTTTAAGATAAATTATTTAAAGAAATTTTTTATTTAAAGATTTATTTTTTTTTAAATATTATTAAAAAAAATAAAACACTAATAAATAATTTTAAAAGAATCTTAAACAAATGGGTCAATTGTCAAAGTTCAAAAATTATTAGATGCTTTCAAGAAGCAAAATGTTACGTTTTGATGCCCGCGGTCCTCGATCGAGTCCCAAAAGAAGCGTTCTTATGCATAATTTTAATTTTAGTGGATTCAAATTAAAATTGATAAAAATAAGGTCTCCAAATTTTTATGTTTTATTTTATTTTATTATAGATATAATTTTTAAGATTATAACATCACCTTCAAATTGTTTAAGATGGCCTACTAATGGCCATCAATCATCGTCATATATATTCAAGTATTGCATGTAATGATTATGCTCAACAAAATAAATTCATCACACATCATCAATATTTGCGCAAACCGGATCCTCACCTTAGAACACTTAGCAAATAATAGTAACTTATTTAAGGACCCCATTACACATACCACAAACCACATGTGAAAAATAAATACCGTAACTATAGATACATCATACATGTAGCATCAAACATATAAACATTAAATTATATGATTAAAAATATAAGGTGCCCCTACACTCTACCCTCCTTAATAAATTTTATCCTCAAAATTAGAAAATATGAGCACAATCTCAATCTCTCCGCACATCTCATCTAAGGGAAAAAAATTGTCTAATTCTCAACGGAATCATAGTCTCCGTACTTGTATACTTTAGTTCATCTTTGAAATGATGACACATAAATCACAACCACCTTTTGTTTGAAAAACATGAAGTATCTAGACAATGACTCGAACTTTGTTACACACTTTCCAATAGTAAAGTTCCCTTAGTCGCACACATTATCTAAAAACTTTACTCAAGAAATTCTATTTGATTTCATCATGAACGACATCCATTATTAGCCTTGTGTTTCTCCATCAATATTAAGCATCGTCTAGCAGCATCTAGGTAAAATAGTTGAACTTTACCCGTAGTGGCTAATTGATCAAAGACCTTATCTTCTTCTTGTAGTAAAAAACTCATTTTCTATAGAGTAACATGACTAGGAAAATTAGGATTATCATGACAATAGAAATTCACAAGTCTTCTAGCTTTAGTAACTCCGATTTTCCTTTCTTGCTTGTACTAAAAAACCCATTTTCTATAGAGTAACATGACTAGGAAACTTAGGATTATCATCACAATGGAAATCCACAAGTCCCCTAGCTTTAGTAACTCTGACTTTCCTTTCTTGCTTCTACAAACCTCATTGATTCTTACAAGTAATTTGCGAACTAACTAAAGCTTCCATGTCAGCCGTAGCCTATGCCATCTAAGTAATCTCACGATTTCCCAAACCATTGGGCACATGGTTAATCTCTTCTTCTATTCTTGGAAACATTCTTCACACTGCTTTGTCCATTTGAAAGTGTTTCATTTCCTTGTCAACTAATTCATAAGTAAAGTGATATCGGAAAATCTTTAATGAATAAATTGTAATAGCAAGTTAATCCACGAAAGTTGAAGATTTATTTAACTACTTTTTGGGCTCTCCCATGAAGGTGAGTAAACACAAGAAATGAGTTGAATTGCGTTTGTCTAAATATTAACCAGTGGAACATGAGCATTAGAGACAGGTGTGAAAATACTATTCATCATAAGCATGTTAAAATTACTGTTTATCAGAGACATGTTAAAGTTATTGTTCATGAGGCACGAAAACTCTAGACACACGTTGAATCTTTAGAGGCACATAATTCTTTAGAAACACTGAGTTTCTAAAAGAACGTTGAACTACCAGAAACACGTTGAACTAGTAGAAAAACAATTAACTACTAAAATGAAGTTGGACTATTAGAGGCACACTTTTAGAAGTAGATGCCCGTATTTTTCCAGAACGTTCGTTTGTCCAATTTTGAGGCTTTCATTGACTAATTTGACTTCATTTTCTCTAACATTGTTACTTCCTCTAGTCACTTCTTATTTTTTGCTTCTGGTATTTTCTTTTGATTTCCTGTACACTTAATTAAGCCATTCATGTAATAAATTATTCTCACCAAATATATACTTTTAACATCAAAACCACACAGGAATTGTTCATGGGACTAACATTCCACTTAGGTATTGCTCTACAGTGGTAGGATTTATCGTTGATCACATTTTGAAGGAACTGCAATTTGTCAAATAAGAATTTACTATTAGCTAACTTAGTGTAAAATTGACTAGGGGTAGACAATAAAACTAAAAACTGAACTGATTTATAGAACTGAAGTGAACCAAACTGTTTTTAAACTAAACTGGTTCAAAAAAAATAAACACCAAACTTTATTTTAAAATCGGTTTTTTTTAACTAAACTAATTTTAGAAAATATAGGTGCACTGTAACCATAATTTAGTTTTAAATTTTAATTCTACCAAAACCTCAAAATCTCAAAACCCTAAAATCAAAATCAGAACCCTAAAATTGAAGTGAAGCTTATGGCTGCCATCGCCGCTGCAAATAGAAAAGCCATCTTTTCTCTCTTCGCGCAACAGTTCATCGCCCTCCGTCTTCTCTCTTTGTGCAATAATTCATCACCCTTTGTCTTCTCTCTTCGCACAACAGTTCATCGCACTTCGTCTTCTCTCTTCGTGAGTCTACACCCTCTATCGCCCTCCATCTTTCGTCGTTTTCTCGCATGTATTCATCCACCTCTGCTTTCGCTGTTTCACCATTTTTGTTCATCTTCATTATTTTGCTTGATGATTTTGCTTTTCTGATAACCTTTTGAGCCAAGTTCATGCTTCTTCCGTGCATTTTATTTCTACCATGATTAGTACTTTACTTTTGATTGTTTTGCTGTATTTTTTTGAAGTTTTGTGTAATTTGGCTTTTGTTTATCTCTGTATTTTTAAAGTTATAAATTGATAATATCTTAAACTTTGTATTCATGTGTGTTAAGTTATTTATCTATATTGTATTCATGCTTGTTGATTTTTTTTATATGCATTTGTGTAATCAATAGCATTGGTTTTGTTCTGGTATGAGTTAGGAATAGGTTCTTTGCAATACATTTGTACTTTTCAAGGTTGCTGATGTTTGCAATTTCTTTTTGTTGATTATATTATAAATATGGCTTTTGATTCTTTTTGTTTGCAATACATTTGTGTGTTCATATGATTGGAAGTTTATATACAATTCTCCCAGCATCGAGTGTCTAAAATTAATAGTCATACCTAAAAATCAATATTAAGATATATATAGTTTATAGAATAAGTTCAAACTATAGGATGAATGTTGGATTCATTTGTTTGTTAGGCTTCTTTATTTAGCGAATTTGCAGTTGGCCCATGATTTTGATGTGCCAATTTGCTGCTACAACAACAACGAAAACCAAACTGAAAACATTAATGGCGGGCCAATATATTGCAAAGAGAAAATCCTTGTGTGTCTCATCTGTTTGTGCACTTGTGTGACCTAATACAAGTGAAGCACATAAAAAATATAAAATATGTTACATCCAGAATCTGAATCAATGTTGATAGTTTGGTTTTCTATCGTGTCAGGGAAACAGAAACACCCGTTGTCCCTTGTTAGTAATTTCTATGCACCATTATATGTATAGAATTACACATTCATAATAATAGCAAACAAAGGTGAAAAACAAGTTAGACACAAGATTGATATTACACTAAATGGAGAAGAATTTGTGTCTAAGTGAATAATCTAATTAACAAACATTGGTATTATATTGGTATTAAAGCTAATGTTATAATGTATAAAGTTGTTAGTTGAAGTGAGGAGTATGATAACACTATCTGGAAAGTGTGTAACTGACATTATACTAAGTATTAATAATATACATATTTATAAATTATACAGCATAACTAAAAATGCAAGTCCGTAATTATGCAATTAATAGGTTATATGTAAATTTCATTGTTAATCCTCAATAAAGTTTTTTTTCTTATTCATAAATTCCATGAATGTTTGCTTCCCTTAATCTAAATTTAATTTCTATGATAAAAAAAAAAAAAAAGTAAAAGTCCTTACTGATCATTGAGAAAAACATGGAAACCTATTTTTAAAATATCAAAGTATCAATTTAATCATCACAAAATTGATACAAATTTAATCTGACTTTTAACTATTTTAACATGTTGCAAAATGTAATTTCTCTATAGGTGCTCAATAAAACTAGAACTATTTCCTCCCTTAAATTGGGGTATTTGATATATATATATATAAATTATGAATCTAGTAAAATTTAGTAACTTATATTTGTATAGTTTCCACATTACAATACAACTATTGAGATTATGTGGTAGTACAGGGAATACGTGGCTATGAAGTTTGTTGGTGGACTGGTTGCTGCATAAAAGTGGGTTAATCAACGAATTAAATTTAATTTTAATTAAGATGTAAAAATCAATGTTAGATCTCCAAAATTGATTTTAGGTAGTATGATTGGCGTTTGCTTATTCTATTTGAGAGTTGCTCAGCATAAATGACTAATGTTATATAGTTGTAATGTATCTACGAATACCATGAATAGAAAAAGAAGTTAATTGTTAAAGAAAAATAAGTTAGACACAAATTCTTCTCCATTCAGTGTATTATTCACTTAAAGATATACATATTACAGATGTAATAATGTGAGTTTGTATAACTATATTTATAAATTGGACAGTTTATGTTTGGATAGCGGTGTGCTGAACATTATGAATAGAAATAGATATATACTCATTATTATGATGGTTTTAATTTGGTTCTCATTTTGTTGATGAAAGTTGTTTAGTTTAGTTTATGTTATTATTTTTGTTTATGTTTTAATAAATAATTAAAAGTAGACATTCTAATCATATTTATTTAAACAGATGTCGTCAATAGGTGATTATGTGGACTCTCCATTAATGGAGAATGAATAACATATTGCTACCACTTCGATTTCCCCTTCTGGTGAAGCTATATCAGCTTATCTTCCACCATCTAAGCGTAAACATCGATCACAAGCATGGAATCACTTTACTAAAGTGCCTAATTCAGGTCAAATGATCAAATGTCATTATTGTGGAAACTTGATTAAATTCAAGGATGGGACAAGTGCTATGACTATGCATTTGAAAAGCTGTAAGGAGCATCCTGATAATTAAGAACACAAAAGGCAAAAAACACAAACTGAGGAATTAGGTGTTGTCTCTTCACCTCATTCCATGTTTGACTAAGAGGCATGTCGATTGGAGCTTGTGAAGATGTTTATGGGAGCAGAGCTTCCTTTTTTATTTGTGGAGAATGTGTTTCTTTGAAACTTTGTGAATGTCTTACAACCACAGTTTGATATTCCATCCCGCTCTACATTAAGGCGTGCTATTTGGTCACTTTTTGATGTAGAGAGAGAAAGACTTAAAATTTTCATCTCAAAATATTGTGGGAGGGTTTGTCTTATGATGAGCACAAGGACTTCTATCCAAAATCTAAGCTATATGAGTCTAAGTGCACATTTCATTAATAAAAAATGGAATTTGCATAAGAGAGTCTTGAATTTATGTCAAATCACAAGCCATACAGGAGAGTTCATGGCTAAGGAAGTCGAGACATGTTTAAATGCTTAGGAATTGAATCGTGTCTTTAGCATAACAATAGATAATGGATCGTCTAACAACGTCAGAATTAAATTTATGAAGAAGTGGATGAATGCAAGGAACTGTTTGCACTTGAACGGAGAATATATCTATATGCGGTGTTCTGCACATATCTTGAGTTTGATTGTAAAGGAAGGTTTAAAAGATGAGGACATTTCTATCACAAGAATCTAGAAAGCAGAGAAGTATGTGAGATTGTCTTCTTCAAGATTTGCAAGGTTTAAGGGATGCATTGAAAGGGAGAAAATTTCTTAGAAAGGTCTCATATGTCTAGATGTAGAAACTAGATGGAATTCTACATATTTGATGTTAGTAACGGTTGTGAAGTATAAAAAATACTTTGATTTGTTAGGAATTGCCGATGCTAAGTATGTCAAAGAACTATCTAAGGATAAAGGCCCAAGAGTACCTCTATCCAAGGATTGGGACTTTTCTAATACGGTGCTTCCCTTTTTGAGGATTTTCTATGATACTACTATACGCATTTTCGGCTCTTCATATGTTACTAGTAACATATATACGAAGGAGGTATTTTCTACTCGAAGGAAGAATCGATTATTAAGTGAACACAATGATGCAAGCATAAAATCAATGAGGATTAGTATGAAGAGTAAATATGACAAGTATTGAGGGAACGTTGATGGAATAAACGTGTTGTTACTAATTGTTGTTGTATTGGACCCAACTTGCAAATTTGGATATGTAAACTACTTGCTTGATTATTTTTTTGAAGTAAATGGTGAGGCATTGAAGACGAAATTGTCATCTTCCTTGAAATCAATTTATCAAGAATATGAAGGTAGGGAGGAAGGTTCTCAAAGTATGGGAGAATCACAACTAGAGGAAGATGATAATGATATACATGGTATGAGCTTCTACAAAAAATCAACTAGGCAAAAAATTAATCCTAAGTCTGAGCTTGATAAATACTTTGTTGAAGAGTGTGAACCTTATTTTGTCGAGTTTGACATTCTGAATTAGTGGAAAGTCAACTCAACTAGATTCCCCTTCCTTTTGAGTGTTGTTCGTGAGGTGTTGGCCATCCTTGTATCTATTGTAGCATTAGAGTCTACTTTCAGCACTGGAGGAAGGGTGTTGGATCCTCATCACAGTAATCTTACACATATGATAGTGGAAGTACTTATTTGCACTCAAGATTGGCTGAAAGGATCTCCTTGAAGAACTTGAAACCTTTGAGAAAGGTATGTTACAATATTTTTAGTTCTACAAACTTTGTATTTTAAATTTTTTGAAACATAACGAAATACTCTTTTTTGCATAGATCATTTCTCCAACGCTCTACGCAACAACATCTACTAGTGTCATTAGTCTTGACGATTAAAGTCATTTGTTTCTATTTTGTTTAACGTCATTGTATTTGAAGTAAAATTGTTGAAGTAAATAGATTATTTGACTTTAGGGATCATACTTTTAGAATATTGAGGAATCTGTTTTCATTTCACCTTTTAGTTACATGTGTGCTGGGCAGAGATTTTTAGACATCTGTTTTTATTAAGGTTTGGTGATGTGCCGAGACTGATTGATCAACATTACCCTAATTAGACATTGTTGTTTCTGTTTCTGATTATTCAAATTTTATCTTCTAGGAAGGCTTAATATGTATCTGATTATGTTTCTGATTAATTATGATTGATCAACATTGTTGTGCCAATGCAAGGCTTAATATGTATCAGGAAAGGCAACATGTGAATTCTGATTGATCAACATTGTTGTGCCAATGCAAGGCTTAATATGTATCTGGAAAGGCAGCATGTGAATTCTGATTGATCAACATTGTTTCACATGCTGCTAGTCAATGAATTAAATAGGAAAAAAAGTCTATAGGAATTAAATAGCACGGTTCAATTTAATACAAAAGCAGTTCGGTTTGGTACAAGTAAAAATAAGTTAAAATCGGTTCAGTTTAGTTTGGAGTATTAAACTCGTTTACTGGTTTATAGAACTAGGTCGGTTCGGTTTTACAAACTGTAAACCAATTCAATTCAGTTTTTTCTGAACTGAAAACCAGTTCGGTTCGGTTTTCAAGCATAACATAATTTTGTCTACACCTACAATTAATCGTCTCTTAATATCTCCAACATGATCCATATGTGCTCTTATTTGTCCTTATAGTAGATTAGGATATCATAAATGTACAATACAAAAAATTGGTCCAAATACCTAGTAAAGATCTTATTCATGTAGTCCATGAATATTGCTAGAGCATTAGTCAAACTGAATGGCATAACCGAGTCCACACAATGTCGATATATGGAATTAAATGATGTCTTAGGTATAACTTCCTCCATAATTGTTATTTGATGATAGCTTGAGTTTAAGTCAATCGTTGAGAATACTACAACTTATTTCAATATGTCCGTCAACTCATCAATTCTCGGCAGCAAATTCTTAGTCTTCATTATAGCATTATTCAATTGTGATAACGTACACAAAGCCTAGAAATTCAAAATTTCTTCTTCACAAATAGGATTGGAGCTAGTTGTTTAGTTGTTTCTTCAAAATTTCGTCTAGTTGTTTCTTCAATTTCACAAATTATGTTTGTTGCATCTGATAAGGTGAAATAGATATTGCCTTGTCCATAACACAAAATATAGGGATAACTCTACTTCTGTTACTAGTGGTAATCCCAAAACGTCCTCAAAAAATACTTTTGAACAATCTCGTATCACCAACCATTGAAAAAAACATCACAATCTCATATTGTTTCATACTTGTTTGTGCAAAGGGCAATATCTTCTTTGCAAATTTCAAGGTCACATGGTTAGAGGATAACCAATCCATGCATATAATGACATCCAAGTTTTATAGAAGGGGTAACACAATATCTATGAACCATTTTTTTGTTCTCTAAGGTGATAGGTTAATTCAAACAAACTAAACAAGTCACCAACCTTTACCTTGATGGAGTCACAATGGTTAAATTATTGGCTAGGTCAACTAATTCTAACTTCAAGGTGAGCACAATTTACATATATGAAAGAATGTGTAGCTCTAGAATCAAATAACATTAATACTAGGTTGCTTCTAACTAGGAACATACCTTGTATCAATTTTGAAGTTTGAAAGGCCTCAACACCTCTTACTGAGAAAACTCTCCCCACTTTTTGGGATATTTTGTTCTGACCTTAAGGTTTCAGCCTCCGTACAAGAGCCTCTTCCCATTCTCTTTCCATCTCTGGATGAACGTAAAAGTATTCTCCATCCAACAATGGGTGAACACAAAAATATTCTCGATCTCTTGAAACTTATTGTTGATCCAAATATTATTTTCCAAAAGAAACAATTATTGGACAATGCTTTAATTTTTTGTATTCATCGTCAACTTTTTTTGCTACTAGAATCAGAGCATTGATTGAAAACTCATGTATTTTCAACACTTCTTATGGTTCATCGACTTTACTAGTTTTGTAAGACGATTCACGAGAGGGTGTTGTTAATTCTAATTCTTTGGAATCAATATATCGCTCGAACTAGAATTATATTTGCTTTGATCATATGTACTCTTCCTAAGTTAGAGCCGACTCTACTTTTAGAAACTTATAATTAATTGTTAGCTAATAATGTTCACATTGTTTCTTCTAATGTATAATACACGAATAATAAGTACTAACACTCAAGGACTTCATATACCATTGTAGATAGTGACTAATCTAGATTCTATTTTAATCTTTATATATTGGAAACTTAAAGTAATGTGTTAACGGACAATTTTTCTTTTCTTTAGTTGTCATCAAAACATCAATAATATGTATTTATATCTAAACCAAACTTGTTCTTAAAGGAAATAGAAGAGATTGTACAAACATGTCTAACGAAGGCTAAGATAGAACATCAGAAACTAGCAAAACTCTACAGCCATTGAACATCCCAATGTGGAAATGGGGTAGTTTATTTATGGACTTGGTTGTTCAACTACCTTAGACACAAAAGATTTTGTTGCTTTATAGGTAGTGATTGCTAATTTGTAAAATATACTCATTTGATGCCCGTAAGACAGACTTATAGTTTGGAATATTGACTCAGATTTACATCAAAGTTATAATGAGCTTACATGTGATACTGTCAAGTATCATCAAAGATAGAAATCCCCGGTTTACTTCAAGGTTGTGGAAGCGGAATTTGGAACTAAGTTTAGGATGTGTTCAACTTATCATTTGTAGGAAAATGGTCAATTGGAAACGAAAATTCAATTATTAGCATATTTGTTGAGATCTTGTGACTTGAAACACCAATGAGGTTGGTATTGTTGAGGTAAAATCCTAAATCAAGTGTTTTGAAGATAAACAAACAATTTAATTAAACTCTAATCATGATTCTGCCTGTGTTGATGTTTAACTTGTGTTCTAAAGTGTTTTATTCAAAGATAGGTGATCAAATACATTCATACAACAATCAACAATCACACCACGATCTAAATCAAAGAAACATCATGCCTGAACTAAACTGGAAACTAATTATCAAGATCATTCAGGCTAATCAAGTATCATTATGGTTTATCAAGATTATTCTAGCTTATACAAGTTTCATTCTAGTTTTTCAATGTCATTCTAATTAGTTCGTTTTAAGGACAAAAGTAGAATAAATCATTCCCCATAATCTAGATCTTAAGTTAAAAGAATATTAAAACTACTAAAAACTATACTCAAGCCCAAAAGTCTAGCTAAAGGCCCAACTAAGCACAAAACAACATCAAGGTCAATGACTAGATCAATCTCTAGACAACTGCACCATTTGCAAAAAGCCCAACATGCATATGAGACAAAGAACTGACACCATTCAACTGCCAAATCCTCTTAGCACATCTTACATTCAATGCAAAACCAAGAATGTTTTGATTATAAAGAATAACGTTTTGGATTAAATAGTGCACATATTTATTAAAAATCACTCTAAACATATGTTTATCTTTAAGTTGGGTAACATCTATAATGAGTCATTTCTAACTTTCTTCATGTCTATAAAAGAAACATCAATGTGAAGACAATAGCAAGAGTTTTTAGTGTAATCATTTCTTCACTAAAACACTCAAACTTGAGCAAACAAAACTCTTCAAGCAAAAACTCCAACTCTCCCTTACAATATTCAAGGATCTCTTTATTGAGATATTATTGATAATCAATCTCAAAAGATTCTGATCCTACAAACTTTTATCATAATTTCATTTAAAAGTTAATTTTATTTCTTAAGATTAAGTACATTGTTAATTTCATTTATACTCATTTAAATATCATAATAAATATAATTTTTTTTACACTAACAGAACATGAAAATCAAATTCAAAAGTTATTATCGATAATAGTTCAACAAGTACTTCAACTCGTTACACATAAGACAGATTACATTTTGTGAATGCAACCCAATGAATTAATACACTAATCATCAAAATTAAACAAACAAATCTCACTCCCTTTGCGTCAAGCAAACCAGCTCCATGATAATAGTTGATGTTATGAAGTAAATATGAATCGCCCACAGCCTCTCCAATAAATGAGAATGATTTATGATAATGTCTTTTTTCTTTGTGGTCTAATTATATGACTGGTTACATTAAACATGTAAATAATTTATATTTTTTAAAGGAAGGAATTGATAATTAAACATGATAACACAAAACAGAGAAAATGTGTAATTAATATATCCAATTCATTTTTGTTTTTTAACAATTTTAATCTCATTTTAAGATGAAATGATTGATTAATTCAAATTAGGGGATTTAAATGTTGTCAGACAGCCCTGTGTTTGAGGGAGGGGGAACACCTTTAAGATCATCGTAAACACTTTTAAATACTTTTTATATTTTATTTAATTATCTTTCAAATTAAAGTATAGCTTTGAGTGACTTCGAGAAAGCATGAAAATATTGATTGTTGCACGTACGACTTTTTATTTTTTTACGACTTATGTTTGATTAATTTAATTAGGACACTATAGTATTTTTAAAATAAAGTATAAAAACATATTATCTAACTTATATCAATTATAGTATTATACGTTATTCAAATATAACTTATATATAAATTAAAATCTTTAAAAATCATAACGATTTCAAAATAATGTTTTTAAAATTATTTTCATATTTTGACCGTGATCGTTCTTGTAATTTTGTAACAGCGTTCGCAAATAAAAATAATTATTTCGAATCTTGCTGTAAAAAATAATAATAACAATTGTTTCAAATCTTTTTAAATTGTTAACCGATCAAAATTGACAAACATTATGGTACATCGTTACTTTTTATAATAATAATAGTTTTTACTGTTTTTATTATATAATCAAAACAAAAAGACCTCCACATGTAATAACTGTTTTTTATTAAAGATATTAAAAATGTCGAACTTAATAATTATAATATTGACGTATACATTTGAACTTGACCTTGCAAACTAAAAATAATAAGGATTCCTATTGCTGTTAGCATGTTAGCACTTTTTTCTTTTACAAACTTCTCATGTTGGCTTTTCTAAATCATTAATGATAGCACAACATTAAAAATTCATAAAACTATTGTTGATGTTGACATTTTCTTTAATGTTTTAGTTTTTAAAAAGCAAGTTGTCAATTTTCTTTTTTTTTTTTTTTA
>JBBPBS010001012.1:3966439-3993949 GCA_037974835.1 Cicer judaicum
CATTTTTTATTAGATAGAAAAATCATCTGAGTTGTGATTGATTTTTAATTACCAATATTCTTTTAAGGAATTTAAAAAAAAAAAACAAATTATAATAGAGAATGAGGAAAAAAACATTCAAGGAGGTACAATCTCACGAGAGAGGTAAATAACAAGAATAATTAGGTTTTTGAATACCCAATCTAGTTGAAACATGAGCATTATTGTTTATTTCTCTTTTGATAAAAGTTTAAGTTAGTAAGTAGTTGTTATGTTAATATTTTTTTCTTTATCTAGGTTTGAATATTGGACCTCCAATTATTTATCCCTTAGCTCAAACCAATTGAGCTACCCACCCATCCCATCCCTATGCAATTATGCACGATCTGGCCCCAATACATTCGAGAGGAAATACATTATTCACCAATATTTTAACCAATTATTCATAATCGGATTCAACAATGATGTTCGAGTACGATTGCTCAAGTGTAAACGAGACTGACTTTAAGAGCAAAAACTTTCTCCGCAATGAAAGTACTTGCTTCGTTCCTAACAACAATATAGAATCCTCAATAGTCATCACCTATAAGATGAGCATCCAAGTTAATTTTTAGTAATCGATTTTAGGACGATATGACTTCATTCTCCCTAGCTAGGAAGGATTGTTTTAATTTTTTTGCAGTTGACAGCTCCAAAGGAAGAGAATTGAACTTTTATTTTAGGATTTCTAGGGATTTTGCAATCGTGACATCAATTGGAGAATTATCAACAATTGTGTCCCTACAAGATCTAATCAAAGGAAGAAAGGTGTTCAATGCCCCATTCTTTGTCCTAGATGTGACATTCACATTAAGTATTTTGATCACTTGGAAATCCTATCCTGCACAAAATCAAAAACAGGTGAAATCGTATCTGGGTAATTAGAAAACGTATGAACAATTTTTATAAGGAGCCTATTATGGAAAATTACTTTGAAATCCTCACAAATTTTTTTTATGAAGATATGCTAAGATTTGTTCATGTTAACAAGTTAGCTATAAGCTTTTTGTTATTTGTCCATGATCAAGGAAGCTATTTAACATCCTCTTTAGACGCTTTACAAAAATAAAATTGTCATCAATAAAAAAAAAAGGTGATTGATTTCAGGAAAATTTTTAGAGCAATTTTAATACTACGGATGAAGTTATTTAAACGAACCTTTTTAGTCAACCCTAATAAAACTTTAGCATATATAAAAATGTAACAAGAGTGAGGGTCTTTATAAGTTCTTTTTTAGGAGCAAAACTTTAGGAGAGTTTTTCTTTAATAAGGATGGAGAACATCACAATGGAAAACATTTCATGATGGTGTTGGTGAGGTTGGTTGCAAAATTCCTTAACACCAAGGGTTTAGTAAAGAAAATCCTACTCTACCCTATCATAAGTTTTTATCAAGTCCCTTTTAAGGTTAATGAAAGGTGTGTTTCTATTACCACTACAAGAAAAACCCTATTTTGTGGCCAACTTTATAAATATTTTGTGGCCGAATAAAACCCTCACAAATTAGTGACCGAAAAAGCCCTCACAAAGGCCAAAATTGAAATTGGTCTTTTTTTGTGGCTGAAAAAGCCCTCACAAATTTTTAAATATTTAACTGGATTTTGTGAGGGCTTTTACAGCCACAAAAAATGAATTTTGTGAGGGCCAAATCCGTCACAAAGGAGTGACGTGACTAGGGCGTTTGTGGCTGCATAAGCCGCCACAAAGGATTGCGCACGTGGCGTTTATGGCTGCAAAGGCCGCCACAAAAGGACGCCCAATCCAACTGGAATTTTTGGCCGCATAGGCCGTCACAACTGGACATACCCGTTACAATTACTGGCGGCAAAGGCCACCACAAATGGCATTATAGCCGTTGGCGTTACTGGCGGCAAAGGCCACCACAAAAGTGAAGTAGCCATTGGCATTGTGGCTGCTTTGGCCGCCACAAATGCCCAAGGTGACACTATATATATTTTTCTCCCCTCCTCCTTCATTTTTTCACATCCAACTTCTCTCTAAAACTTCATTGTAACTATTCTCTCCTACTTCTCTCTACACAAAATTATCCTTACAAAATTCTTTGTGGCTGCCAAAAGCCCTCACAAAATTCACCTTTGTGGCTGATTATACCCTTTTGTGAGGGCTTTTGACCCTCACAAAAACCATGATTTCTTGTAGTGTACACAACATAGACATATAGTGGAAAATGTCAAAGCCAATAAGAGAATTGTTAACCATAAGTTTTGTAGGAACAAAATAATTCTAATTATAGTAAATGATATAAGGAATGATAGATTTAATTACATTAACAATGGTTTTAGTTATAATTTTCAAGATAACATTGCGAAGGGAAATGAGCCTAATTTAGAGGTGTTGGTAAGGTTCCACACTTACTGATGAGACAAATGTAAGTAGAATTAAAACAACTAGGATCACCATTATGATTAAGGACAATAAGTAATATTGTTACCAATGATATCCCAAAAATTATGATAGAATAAAGAAAGGAGGCCATCTAGGCATAGTTTAGCCAAATCGTTCATTTGGAAAATGTGAATATGCACTTCTTCAGGGGTAAAATTGTCTTCAAAAGGTGTGATGATAAAATCATAAAACCCTACACCTCAATAGTATTTATAATTGTTGAAGTAGTAAAAATATTTTTAAAATGGTCAGTACACACACCCGCAATTTAAATAATTAAAAGACAGACACAGACGAATACTGACAATAATAAAAATAAATGAGAATGCTCAGGTGAAAATTAAATACTCATACAATCAGAAAAACAAATACACAATTAAATGAGAAATCATTAAAAGCAATGGATACCGAAAAAGAAATGGAAAAAAAAATCATTCAAAACATATTACAACCACTAATGTAAGGATAAAAACTAAAATCTAAAAACTGAACACAGAAAATAAAAAAAACAAATCAAAAAAACTTGAGAGTGGTGAGCATTAATAGATATGATGCTCACAAAACACTTGAGAGTGAGCATTAATGTTCATGATTGTCTCATAGTTGACAATCATACCCATAGAAATCGACAAAAACTGTTTGGCAGTAATTTGGAGATTCCCTAAGTTGACTTGGAGTTTCATTGAACTCTATACTGCTTGAAATTGTTCTTCCTAAGGTATAACATATCTTCTCTTACTACTTGAGAGTCTAATAGCTTTAGAGATAGCTTTGAAGATAATTGTAGGTAAATCCAGTTTTATCTTTTTGAAGAAGTGCCAAAAGACTGTGTACTTCCTTCCATGTGGAATTTCAAATACCATATGCTGAAGTTATTTTTCATCATCTTTAGAAAGAAATAAAGTTAATGGATGATTTTCAAGAACACGAAAATTTAACACATCCCGAAAAACATTCTTAAAGATGGTGAATTTCTAACGTTAAATAAAGTCGAATACACTTCTATTGTTTGACAAGTTTGGTGAAAACTAGTTTTTAAGTCATGGTCACAAGCTCGAAGATACCAAAGGCTTAAAGCTCATCAAAAAGATCATATCCATGAATAAACAGATTTTCTAAGTCCAAATATGTTTAATTTGAACAACAAAATTGTGTGCTCCATATTTTGTGATTCGATGACTATCCATGAAAAATAATGAAAGACGGAAGAAGATGATGGAGTTAGAAACAACAGAGGAAAAATGAAAGTTTATATAGATTGATGAAACTCATACTATTTTTTATATTTGAACATACAAGAGAAATATTTCTCAATTTTTCGAGGAAAAAATGATGATTGATGTTCTTGAGACATTAAAATACAGAGTGATATGATCATAATAACATGTCATTCAAAGGTAGACCTGAAAAACAATTATGACACGCGGAGGACAGAAGAAGAAAATAAAATTGAATAGCTCGAGACAATGAGTGGGAGACGAATATTATAACTGAGAATACAAATCTTAGCCATATGTTTTTGATGATTCACATACACAGTCTCATAAGCAAACATATTCATCCCAGCAAATAGATGAACAACTTTAGATCTTGCAATCAGAGCAAATACTGAAAAGAATATGATCAATCGATATGATTCTTGAATAGCAAAGATTGCCTCTAATGTTTAGGTCTCAAGTCTAGATCTAATATTTGGGTCTGAAGACTAGGTCAGGAGATTGCATCTGAATAACGACTCTAAAACTGAGTCTGAAGACTGAATTTGAAGCATGCCTCTAAAGCCCTTGCATGTCTCTAATGTGCACAAACTCAACATTCCTCTGATGAGTTCATATCAAGGTATAATTAAATTTGAAGAGATTTTACAAATCATAAATTCAAAGCTCATAATCTACTAATCAAAATGGTGTAACACACTCTAAATGTTGTCTTTGATATGCAGCCTCTAATGTTGCACTAGCTCTAAAGTTTCAACAAATTGATTTTTCCAATACCACACTAATTATAAGTCATGCAATTCTACCTCTAACTATCTTATTCAAGAAACATAACATCTCACTTCATCATGAAAGTCAATGCCTCTGATGGAATGTCAACGGCTGAAATTGAAAGAATTAAGTCCGCAAAGAAGACTTAGCTGAATCAAAACTTGTTAAGATCCAAGAACAACCTGAATCCATTCCATCTCAAATAAAATGTGATCAAGATCTTATCTACAAGAAGATATGAATTATTTTCAAAAGGATTTGATCAAGATTTATCTACAAGAAGATATGAACTATTTACATGAAGATTTGATCAAGATTTATCTACAAGAAGATACGAATTATTTACAAGAAGAGTAGACCAAAATCTACAAGACAAAATGAATTATTTACAAGAAGATATGATCAAGAATTGTTTATGAGAAGAAACACTCGCTAAAAGATACATTTATTATTTACAAGACAAAGGATTGACTTTTAAAAATTGTGTAGGTTTCAAGACAAGATGTTTGTGTTCCTAAAAAATTGTGTAGGTTTCAAGTTATTTTGATAAGATTGACTTTTAGGATCAAATCTTGTGTAATTCAAATTTTGAATTCGCATATTAAATTCTTCTGAGTGAGAGGACTAAACGTAACTACCAAGTTACTGGTGAATAAAGATAAATTCGTGTCACTTTAATTATTCAATTCTTGTTTTACTTCTTCCTCTTATCACTTAACCTGATTGGTACTACTTTTATTCTAAGTAAGTCACCAAACTCGAAACAATTTTAAATAAATTAGCAAAAAAAAAATTGAACTTAATCAAACACAATTTAACCCTCTTCTTGTGTTTGTACCTTCAGCTCAATCTTCTTCAACAATAATTTTTTAAACTTGTTGATGTGTTGTATGTGAATTCTTTAGATGAAGACATTTGAGCCATCACATGAATGAAATTTCAGTTGATTCCGTTTTCATGCTTACGTTGCTCTTTCCAAAAGATAGATGATCAAATGATTGACTTGTTTCGTCTGATTGATCTAGTCATTAGATGCAGATTTAAATGTGTTTATCCAATAACATTTGCTACGATATAAAAAAACTTCAACCTTCGTAAAGTAGAATTTAAATGTGAGGTTTCATTTCTGATCACTTTTTCTAACAAATTTCCTACAAATCAAATAGACAACACGAATCATTAAAGTGTTGATGAAATTCTCCCTTTTGGTTAATCTAAACATTGTTGAAATGTGTCATGATATTTCCATCATTTTGCACTGACATTTTAGTTGTCTAGTCTAATACTTCTTTTCATCGTTAGATAAATTTCAATTTTATCTTATTTGTGATTCTAAGTGGTTATCTTACTCTCTCTTTTTGAAGCACTAAAATTTTGTTCACTTTACTATTGAAGAGTTATATCGGCATAGAAATTTAGATGATTGATGAATGGGATCCTCATTCATAAGCACCTTGATGGCATCAAGCATAATTTTTTTTTATAGATCTATTGTAGTGTTGGATTAGTATGAATTTCAAAGTTGATATGATCTTTAACTTATGTTCCATAATATTTCGCTTGAGGTTGTATTAAAATAATTAATGATAAGTTTTTTGGACAATGTTTAGGTTGAAGGCTATCTACATTTGATAATCAGTATGTATATGACGTATCAGGGAATGTATTAAATAAGAGAAGTTTTAATATGAGGGTGAGAGTATCAAATCTTGACCATACATGAATGATCTTGATTGAAAGTGTAACATAAACACTTAAAAAAGTAACATGACTTGTTGTTTTAATCTTAGCCATTCATGACTTAATGAATGGTTAAGATTCCATCGTCTTAAACTGTCGTTATAAAAACACAGGTACCTATTAGTACTAAAGCAGAACCTTAAATTCTATTTGCGACAACTTATCTTCAACTATGTCACATACTCTAATATTTGTCAACTCACAAAAAATCTGATGTGGCTCATCCCAAAACACTATTTTTTCCATCTTCTATTTTTTTTCTCCATTTTATAATGCAAACCTTTTCATTTGCTCATTCAAGGACAATTACTCTATACATTATGCAATTTAAGCTTTAATTTATCATTCAATAACTCATCAATGTACTTAAAAGAGTTACTTATCCATCAAAACTTTTTTTTCAATAACTAATACCAAAGAGAACAAATTATTCAATATCTTCAAAGAATCACAATGCAAATTGGACTACATACACACATTAAAATTTATCTTATTTTTTCAACCTCTCTCTTGCATATTTTTAGTTCAAGCAATGATAACAATATTATGATATTCAACCAAACTACATCTATTTGTTGTGACACATTCTCAATCCACATATACTTTAAAAATATTGTTCATTTGTTGTCAGTTATTGTTCAATATCATGTATAACAATTATTGCATAAAAGGTGAGTTTTTCTTCCTATAATGTTGAATGCATCTCTCATAGCATTCTTTCTTTTTATAATTACAAAAAACAAAAATCATAATTGAAACAAAACAAATATTTGGAAATTAATAACTTATAACTATTTCACTATTCACTTGAAAATTTCTATTTCTTAGACAAAATAATAGTTAAAGTAATTGAAACAGTGCTCCATCCAAAATACCTATAGAATTTGGTTACATTATATATTGAATTTTTATTTGACTTGACAATTTTGTGTAACTAACATTTTTATTATGTAAAAAATATTATTATTGCTATTTAAGATTTTTGAACCTTAATAAATTTATATTTTGCTTTGTAGTGTTCTTTCCATATATATTACCTATATTTGCACACGTGAAGAATTGTGTAACTATCATTTATCATTGAGTAATATAATAAACCACAAGCCACACGGTATCATTTAATGCATACTTAAATTGATGATAAGATTGACAGAATTACGATGAACAAATAAAATTAAAAATATCAAAAAGTACATAAATTTATAAATCTAATGTTTCAAAACTAAAATAAATTATATAAAATGAATAATATATTATAGTTAAATGTACAACTTTAACAATAAATAAATGTATAGTTATTTAAAACATATATTATTAGAAGAAACACTTCGATGAAAACAAACTGTAAATACAGAAGTACGCCTAAGAGGGGGGGTGAATTAGGTGTTGATAAATTTTCTTGTTTTTAGTGATATGGTAGTTGAATTTTCTAAATTTAAGAAAATACTTAATAATAAATTGCACTGACTTAGCTTGTATTCGACTACATATGTGTGTAGTCGAATAGACAAAAAGAAATTTTGCCACTGACTTAACTTGTATTCGACTACAGATGTGTGTAGTCGAATACAACATTTAAATTTTTGCCTCTGATTTTAAGTTGTATTCGAATACAACATGGTGTATTCAAATACACTTTTGTACTTAGTCAAAAATATGATTTTAAATGTTTTGTTAATGTTGTTTTGACTTTTAAAAATATGTTCAATGCATATGTAAATATAAATTGTTCTCAAGTATTTGAACTATTGATTTGTATCATATACCTTTACATTTTATCATTTATTATTTGGATGTTGGAGCTTATTGTGAAGTCTTTTTGATCTTGTTGCATTGTCCATAATTGGCGGTCTTGTTGTCATCAAAAAATATGTAGTTTACATTCTCCCCCCTTTTGATTATGACAAAATGTTGTTGTTGTGAAGAGAGTGTATAGTTGAAATCATTGCTCCCCCGTAATATATGCATACTCTCCCGTTGTATGTGATGATTTGAAGAAAAAAAATTTTGAGTACCTACAAGGTTTGAAATGCAACAACAATACCAAATTTTCTCCCCCTTTAGATATGATCAAAAAGAAGAAAAAAAAAATGATAACTAGTAATTAGAGAATCCGTGGATTCTCTCAACACAATTAGATATGACAAATTATTGGATAGGCACATACATAAGACATGAGACTTAAGCGCATTCAATTAAAAAATGACACGTTATTAAAAATAGAAAAAGAGACATACAAGTTGTGAATTTAAGCATACACAAACGTAATATAAGTGAACAAGGAGGATATCATAAAAGGAAATAACATCATGAAGATTAATACATAACAAGTCGGAATTAGAGCAATACAAAATACATCATAACCCAAGTGACACATGAGTTCATAAAACAAAGATCACATAAATACATAATGCAAAATGTTAAAGTAGGACAAAGACATGTGAACTAAGGAACTTAATCAAAATCTTTCGGAATGTGGAAATGATCAATTTTGTCGGATAAAGTACTAATGTCTTGAGATAGAGCGTCATGATTGTGAGCAATAGTATGCGAGTGTCGATAGAAGTGGTCAAATTGTTAAATTGAGTTTCGAAGAAGGTTTGGAAAGAATCAAGGCGAGTCATGATCATTTGATTTGAGTTATAGTCATCATCAGACGCAGTTTCCTCGCCATCTTCATTGTCTTGAGCAGCATTTGAGGGTCCAGCATTATCATCCTATGCAGCATCAGATGGTTGACCAGAATCACCTTTATACACAAAAGCTTCAAGCTCCTCATTCCAGAGGATCCGCATGCTAGGCAAGACTCCTAAATCCAACATATTTTCTTTTGTGGGTGTAAACATAACTTCATCAGAGAAGTCCACACCAAAGTGTTCCAAAATCCGAGAAACTTCCTTTGCATATGGTAAGCCAATTTCCTCACGAGATCCAAACATAACAGATTTCACAAAATATGCCCAATTAAGTTGACGACCTTCATACATGAAATTCATAATTTGCAGCTCAAACTCCGAAATTTGAGAGTAATTTCCAGCCTTCGGCACCAGAATGTAGCTAAGAAAATAGTGCAGAAGCCGATAGTCAACAGTAAGATTGCCCACTCCATACTGTTGTTGGGCATATTTGGAACCTGCCTGAGCTCTCTTTTGTTCCATGGTACGTCTATCATATCGACAAAGGGAAACATACGCATCATACTTAGAAATATCACCCCATTCACACAGTTTGTTTGGACAAAACTTTTCACCATTAAAAGGAATATTCATAATTTCTCCAATGGTTTTGGTAGTTAGTCGGATGGTTTTACCCTTAACTCGAGAGATTATCAATTTTCCCTCTTGCATGAGATTGCAATAAAAAACCCTAACTAAATCTGGATAAACTGGACCTTTGTAACCTATAAACTCTTTAACATGTTATGCTTTGAGCAACGCAGGAAATTTAAAATCAGAAAAAGAGTTTAAAGTACCATACTTTGGGACAATAAGCCGCTTGTCAGAGTAGAATGAGCGAAAACGATCAACTTCTTCCGGTGTGTGTAGAAGCCGGGATAGATCTGTGATGTTAGGATTCCTGGTGCGTTTTCGTGAGGGACCTACTGCTGCATGCTTGGTTAGTGGTCCTCGTTTGCGAGCATCCATGGTAAGAAAGAAGATTTTTGGTGAAAATGAGTTTTAGAGAAAATGGGTTTTAGAGAAAATGGGTTTTAGAGAAAATGTGAGATTTGTGAGAAATCTGAAGAGGAATGGCAAGAAGGAAGTAAAGAGTATTTGATTTTACTAGGTTGGGTGAATGGGTAACTGAGGGAAAAGAGGATGGATGAGTTTGTGTGAGAGAAGAGAGAAGGAACTGGAGCTGTATTCGAATACAAAACATAAAATAACCCTAAACCTGTGAATCAGCTTTTATATCTGGGCAAAAATGCGAAGGTGTATTCGACTACACATTTTTCTGAGAATGTGTATTCGACTACACATAGGATGTATTCGAATACAAGAAATCTAGAGAGTATGTATTCGAATACAGGGATTGGTATTCGACTACATAAGTGCAGTTGTTGCTTAAAAACTTAGTTTTTATGAAAATTCCATCATGTAATACCCAAATTCATATATCAAAAAGCAATAATCAACAAAAAAATAAGAGATATGACAAACTATATATAATCAATGGTTAAAGATCATTTTCACTCAAAATACCAAGTTCTCTTTGGATTTTATAAAATGAGTCTTTAGGTAACGGTTTTGTAAATATATCAGCCAATTGATTGTGTGTATCAAGAAATGTTACCTCAACATTACCTTTAAGCACATGATCCCGTATAAAATGATGTCGGATATCGATGTGTTTAGTTCTCGAATGCATGATTGGATTCTTTGAGATGTTTATAGCACTTGTGTTATCACATCTTAAGGGAATGCATCCGAGATCAACTCCATAGTCATGTAATTGTTGTTTGAGCCAGAGAATTTGGGCACAACAACTTCCTGCTGCAATGTACTCAGCTTCAACAGTACTAAGTGCAACACAAGCTTGCTTTTTACATGACCATGAAACTAGTGCATTGCCTAAGACATGACAAGTGCCACTGGTGCTTTTACAGTCTGTTTTGCATCCCGCATAATCCGAATCAGAGTATCCAACTAGGCTACATATGCTACCCTTGGGATACCATAGGCCTACATTTGTCGTTCCTTTTAGATACTTCATAATTCTTTTAACAGCTACTAGATGTGATTCTTTCGGATCTGCCTGAAATCTTGCACACAGACAAACATTAAACATAATATCTGGCCGGCTGGCCGTTAGATATATAATGATCCAATCATACCTCGATATTTGGATATGTCGATTGAAATTCTTGATTCATTTTTATCGACATATGTTCCAGAGCCCATGGAGTTGTACTTTCTTTGCAATTTTCCATTTCAAATTTCTTTAGTAATTCTTTACAATATTTTGCTTTATTGATGAAGATTCCGTGCTCAAGTTGTTTGATATGAAGTCCAAGAAAGTAGTTTAATTTTCCCATCATGGACATTTCGAATTCTTCTTGCATTATTGAAGAGAATTCTTCACATATGTCCATGTTGGTTGATCCAAATATTATATCATCAACATAAATGTGAACCAATAATGTGTGACCATTTTCTCTTTTGACAAATAATGTTTTATCAACCTCCCCTTTGTTAAATCCTCGTTCACATAAAAAGGTGTTTAATCTGTCATACCAAGCTCTTGGAGCTTGTTTGAGACCATAGAGAGCCTTTTTCAATTTGTAGACATGTGAGGGATTTTTGGAATCTTCAAACCCAGGAGGCTGTTTGACATAGACCTCTTCATTTATGTATCCATTTAAGAAGGCACTCTTTACATCCATTTGATATAACTCAAAATTCATGGAACAAGCATATGCTAGTAGTAACCGTATAGCTTCTAATCTTGCTACCGGAGCAAATGTTTCGTCAAAATCTATTCCTTCTTCTTGATTGTAACCTTGAGCGACCAATCTAGCTTTGTTGCGAACAACTATGCCATTCTCATCTATTTTATTTTTAAACACCCATTTTGTACCAATGATGTGTTTACTTCCAGGATTAGGAACAAGTTCCCATACTTGGCTTCTTTCAAATTGATTGAGTTCTTCTTGCATGGCAAGTATCCATTGATCATCTTTAAGTGCTTCACCAATTTTGGAGGGTTCGATTTGTGAAACAAATGCCATGTTTAAACAAGCATCTTGCAATTTTAATCTTGTTGTGACTCCTTTATTGATATCACCTACGATATTATCAATTGGGTGATATCTATGGGTTCTCCACTCTTTAGGAAGATCATCACTTTGCCTTTCAATATTGACTTCACTTTCTTGATCTAGTTGAGTAGTTTGAATTTCTTTGCTTGGATCATTGCTTTCAAAAACATCATCATCACAAGAAATAATATTTTCTTCTTTCATGGGGTTAGTTTCATCAAAAGTTACATGCATTGATTCTTCAACTACTAAAGTTCTTTTATTGAAAATTCTAAATGCTTTACTAGATAAAGAATAACCGAGAAATACACCTTCATCAGCTTTTTCATCAAATTTTCCAAGATTGTCTTTACCGTTATTTAACACGAAACATTTACATCCAAAAATGTGGATGTGAGAGATATTGGGTTTTCTTCCTTTGTAAAGTTCATAAGGGGTTTTTTTAAGAATTGGCCTAATCATTACCCGGTTGGAAACATAACATGCTGTGTTTACAGCATCTGCCCAAAAATATTTTGGTAGATTTGAGTCGCTTAGCATAGTTCTAGCGAGCTCTATCAAGGATATGTTCTTTCTCTCAACAACCCCATTTTGTTGTGGTGTCCTTGGTGCAGAAAAATTGTGGAAAATGCCATTTTCTTCACAAAATTCTTCAAATGAAGTATTTTGAAATTCTCTTCCATGATCACTTCTAATTGATACAATTTTGGCAAATTGTTCATTTTGGACTAGCTTGGCATAGTTTTTAAATGCCTTAAAAGCTTCATTTTTACTTGCCAAAAATAAGGTCCAGGTGAACCTTGAGTAATCATCAACAATAACTAGTCCATATGAGTTTCCACCAAGACTTTTGGTTCTTGATGGACCAAACAAGTCCATATGTATCAATTGTAGTGGTCTAGAGGTTGAAATGACATTTTTAGGTTTGAAAGAACTTTTTGTTTGTTTGCCTTTTTGACATGTGTCACACAGTTTATCCTTTATAAATTTCATTTTTGGTAAGCCTACAACAAGATCATGCTTGACCAAATTGTTTAAATGATCCATGTGAATATGATCAAATCTCTTATGCCATAGCCAAGCATCATTATTGTCGCTTACCAAAAGACATTTCATTTTTAAGGATAAATCGTCAAGATTAAGTAAGAAAATGTTTTTGAAACGCTTACCGAAAAATTGAGTTTCATTTGTAGATTCATTTTGGATGATGCACTCATCTTTATTAAAAACTATCTTGTATCCTTTGTCGCAAAGCTGGCTGATGCTTATGAGAATGTGTTTTAGACCTTCAACATATAAGACATCTTCAATTGAGGGGGATGGTGTTGTACCGACTTTTCCAATGCCTAAAATTTTTCTTTTGTCATTGTCTCCATATACTACATGTCCCTTTGACTCAAGTGTTAAGGCTGAAAATTTTGTCACATCACCCGTCATATGTTTGGAGCATCCGCTATCTAAGTACCACATATTTGAAGTATCTTGCTTGCTTTTCTACAAAATTGAAATCAAATTTTATTAGGTACCCAATGTGCTTTGGGTCCTTGATGGTTAGTACCTTTCTTTACCCATATGTAATGCCCACTTGGAACACTAATGTTTCTAATGTGACATGTATTAGGTGTATGACCATGAACACCACAATAAGAACAAGTAGGATTAAATCTACTATTAGTAGCATATGTATGAAATTTATATTGAATAATTTTCTTTTTATAAAGATCATCATTTTTCATAACTATAGTCTTTTCTTGATTAGATTGATTACTTGCTTTAACAAAAATAGTCTTGTTCAAATTCGGTTTATCAAATTTTGAATATCCAAGACCACTTTTGTCGTTTGAATATCTTTGCATATTTAAGATATTTTCCAATCCTAATTGTCCCTTTTAGTATCGTTCAATCACCCTATTTAATTGAACAATTTTGAAAGAGAGGGAATCACATTTATTGCATGTAAAATTCTGTTTTAGTTTTTCAGAATTTTTCTCCATAATGTCAACCTTTTCTTGTAAACTTGAGATTTGTTTCTTTTGTGTTGACACTAGTTTACACATATTTTTATATTCAATAAGTAATTCTTTTATTGTGTTTTGAGCATCATTGTATTCTATAATTAACTCACTATTAGTTTTATTATAATGAGGAGAGTCTATATTGCTAACCTCTTCTTCATCATCTGATTGATGTGAGGCCATTAATGCAACATTGGCGCACTCTTCACTTTCTGTTTCTGAAGATGAACTTACTTCATTGTCTTCCCAAGCTATGTATGCCTTCTTGAAATCTTTCTTTTTGATGGCACTCTTTTTAGCAAGGTTTGGGCAATCTGCTTTAATATGTCCTTGTTTTCCACATTCAAAGCAAGTGAAGTTCTGATTTGATGTAGAATTATCTTTCTTCTTGAAGCTTTTCTTTTTGAATGTTCTGTCATTTTTAAGAAACTTACCAAATTTCTTAACAAGAAGGATAATATTTTCATCTTCATCTGAATCGTCGTCTTTGATTTGTTCTCTTGATTTGGTCTTTAGAGCAATATTTTTGTTTTTCTTTTCTTGACTTTCATTTTGTTCTAGCCTTCCAAGTTCGATTTCGTGCTCTTGAAGTTTTCCAAATAGTGTAGAAAGAGACATTTTGGATAGACTTTTCTTTTCGGATATTGTTGTCACTTTTGGTTGCCAGACCCTTGTCAATGATCTTAGTACTTTTAGATTTAATTCATCATTGGTGAAGACTTTTCCAAGTGCTATCAAGTGATTGGTTAAGTGGAAGAACCTTTTCTGCAAGTCTAGAATAGACTCTCCGGGCTGCATTCGAAATAACTCATATTCTTATGATAGTGTGTTGAGTTTAGACCTTTTTACCTCAATGGTGCCTTCATGAGTTATTTCCAACGTATCCCATATTTCTTTTGCTGTTTTGCAGTGAGATATACAGAAAAATTCATCCATTCCTAGTGCAGATTGCAATATATTCTTAGCCTTCTTATCGAACAACACTTTTCTTTTATCATCATCAGTCGAAGAATTTTTTATCTTAATTTCTTCTTTGTTATTGATGACAGTTTTCGGAATGTGAGGCCCATTTTCAACTGCATCTCATATGTCATCTCTTTGTGCTTCAAGATATGCTTACATACGTATTTTCAAAAAATCGTAGTGCTCTCCAACAAAACATAGTGGCTTGGTACTGCTACCACCATCTCTAAAAACAGGTTGTGAGGAAGCCATGTATATTTGATCGAGGAGTAAGTTACCTTAACATGCTCTGATGTCAATTGTAAGTACAGAAGTACGCCTAAGAGGGGGGGTGAATTAGGTGTTGATAAATTTTCTTGTTTTTAGTGATATGGTAGTTGAATTTTCTAAATTTAAGAAAAGACTTAATAATAAATTGCAGTAAGTAAATGGACACTTCAAGATTTATACTGGTTCCCCATATAACCAAGGGTACGTCCAGTCCTCTTGCACACCACAAGAGATTAATCCAATACTTGTCAGAAAATGTACAACTCCCACCCTGGGATTCTTGCTACAAACTTCTAACAATTCTTATAAGATAGCACACCACTATCTTAGATGAAGCTATCTTTTACAAATGATACAATAAGGTTTTAATGAGTCTAAGATGTGGTATATTGATAAACAACTCAATAGCAACTCAAGTACTTGAGAACTTTATAAAATGATATGAAAATGGAATGCAAGTACTTAGTACAAAATCAGAATTTTGTTTCAAAGTTGTTCAATGTATGGATTCAAGGATTGTTGACCTTTGATCTGAAGTTATGGGGTATTTATACTCCATAAACATCTATTCAGATTCGTGGCCATTGATCCAAGAGGTTTGATGAAAAATTACAATGTTCTAGAGCCATCCCAGTTCTGAAAAATTGTAATGTTTCTAGTTGTATTCGAATACAGGATATGTGTATTCGAATACACCTCTTTGTAACGTTCAAAAATATTCAAATTTTACATCTTGTATTCGAATACACATTGGTGTAGTCGAATACAGATTAGTGAAAATTAGCCACTAAGTTAGCTTGTATTCGACTACATATGTGTGTAGTTGAATAGACAAAAAGAAATTTTGCCACGAACTTAACTTGTATTCGACTACATATGTGTGTAGTCGAATACAACATTTAAATTTTTGCCTCTGACTTAAGTTGTATTCGAATACAACATGGTGTATTCAAATACACTTTTGTACTTAGTCAAAAATATGATTTTAAATGTTTTGTTAATGTTGTTTTGACTTTTGAAAATATGTTAAATGCATATGTAAATATAAATTGTTCTCAAGTATTTGAACTATTGATTTGTATCATATACCTTTACATTTTATCATTTATTATTTGGATGTTGAAGCTTATTGTGAAGACATTTTGATCTTCTTTTTGATCTTGTTGCATTGTCCATAATTGGCGGTCTTGTCGTCATCAAAAAATATGTAGTTTACACAAACCAATTCCACATTTAAAAATTATTAAAGACAATAATTACATCTCTAAAGCTATAAAATCTTAGGAATAATCTCATATTTAAATCTACTTTACAGGAATTGTATTAGTCAACAATATATTACTTTTTCCTTTGTACTAAAGCAAACCTTGCATATATATAATTATTCAAAAAATATTTATCATTAGACACATAAATGCTTGAGTAAATTCTACTCTAAAACAAAAATAACATTACTTTTAAATTAAATGTTATTGGTATTTTATACTTACTAGTATGTTAAATTCAACCCCGCAACATACTGGATAGCATATAGTTTTGATACTAGTTCACAACAATTAATTGTTGTTACATCTAGTTCTCCTCTTATATAGAGATTTTGCCTTAGTATAGTTCGATGACTTAATCCACTAGAAATCCAATAGCATACACGTATGCTTTACTTTGTCTCTCTAGCAATCAAGTATTCTTTGACTTATTCTTTCACATCTTTAGGTACCTCTTCTGAATGATGGAGTTGTTGCAACTATCAAACTTGAGTATATTGATTCAAGTGTGTGTTTGAATTGACACATAGTCTTTCTTTAGACTTTTAACTCTCATTGAGAAAGTAAAACAATTCAATCCTATATCAATTCAAGGCATAAGACAGCTAGATTGAATGACATCAAGTTCAAATGACTCCCAACACAGAGAATATTTTCATTGATTCTTTTCTTTTGATGTGTTCAAGGCTTTTTCAGAAATCTTCATTAAGCATTGCCTTTTTCATTTCACTGATTGTTACTTTCTTTGTCAAAAATGTTTTTGTTACAATACTAAATAATATATCCATTGGAAATAGTGTCATTGGAGAACTTGACACGTAAAGATAGTACACTAAGACATTAAAAGATTGTCAGAGTGAAGATAGTTTCAAGAACAATGAGCCTTAATAATTTTGATGATAACAAAAATTATTTTATGAAAACAATTTACAGTGCTAATAAAATTGTTTAAGTGTGTAGACCTTCGGTTAAAGTTTGAAGAACATTGTGTTAATCACTCTAATGAATAGAGAAGATAAATAAAAAAATCAAGACAATGCTCTAAAAAATATGTTAAGATTTGTTTGACATTGTTCAACACCCCCACAGTGTGCCTCTAATAATTTGATTCTACAAGCTCACTTTGATTATTCTACGTCTGATAAATCTAGGAAACTAGTTAATAATCAAGTAAATTATCTTAAGTCAATCATCTAAGCCCTGAATCATGAAGAAGTCGACATCTCAACATCCCTTGTTCATCAAAGATGATATATCCTCTGACTGAAGAAGCACGTGACATCTCTGAAAATGTCATCCTTTAATTTTCCTATTGCTTCCATCAAGATACGGTGAATTAATTGTCAAAAAAGATTTGCACAAGTTTTTAATGTTGGTTTAAGGTCACTAAAGATTTGATACGATTCATGATTTTAAGTATTGGTTTCATGCAATCAAAACAACGGTAAGAAATCCTAATGACTTTGAAGTCTCTCTATAAAATTACTTGTGAACTTCACAACAAAACAACATATGAGAATCCTAATGTTGTCAATATAGAAATCATTGAAAAATATTGTATTATTTTCTGAGTGCTGAAAAACTACACTTCCTTATTTATCTTAGTACTTTGTAAACATTCTCTAATAAGATTTATTCAGAAAATACCTATATTGAAAGCATACTTTGTAAACACTTTGTGATAAGAGTTATTCAGAAAACATCCTTAAACACTTCTTTGTAATTTAGCCCTGTAGTGGCTACTACCCTCAACATCTTGACTCTACTAAGCTAGAAAATTTAGATGACTCCAACACATTCTTTTTTACTAGTAGGAGTTTAGTTGGCGTGTGATACTTTTGATGATAAGTCGATTAGACCCTTTAGAGTGAAGGAACTGAACGTAGCTACCAAGTGGTAGTGAACCAGGATAATTTGGCTTGTGTTTCCTCTCCTTATCTCTTTATATACTTTTGCTTTATCAAGTTTTACTTTATTATCAATTTTATCAAAAAATTTAAAACCTTAAACACACAATACAAACCTCTTTTTCTTATGTTTTACTCTTTTCAAAGATTTATACTATTCATAGTATTATTCCATGATGTTGTTGTACTATATGGGAAGTTGTACGTACTATTTATTTTCCATATAATTAGAGGAACAAAATTATTTCTCTTAAATTTTTTGTCTTCGAATGAATACTAACAATAAGTCAATCTACAATGTAAATCATGTTGACCAGAGGCATTGATTTTTCTAGAATATAATTTTACTAGATGAACCATTGCTTCAAAGAAATTATAAAGTAATTTAATTCATCAAAGCATTTGACTTTTACTAGAGCATTGACTCTATCATATGCATTATTCATATTCCCTTTATCTTTTAACATATTGTACACACTTAACAAATAGTTAGGGGATAATTGTTCTTATTGTTTTTGTTATCTTCAAAATATAAATCACATGATTATAGTTAAAACCACTTTTGCACTAACATTAACAACTATGTTTTAAAAACTAACTTAGATGGGTCCAATCAATAATAGGAGTATTAACTTCAAGTGTTCTATTGGATTGGCTATGCTTTTATATCACCATGAATTGATGGGATTGAGGCAAAGTTGGTGACTTGGTTGTTTTCCCAAACCAACTTGGGTTTTAACACCCTAAACTCCATACCCATTTTGTTGGTATGTTTCATCCATACCTATTTGTTTTTTTTTTTTCTATAGTAGATTTATTTTTCACAATTATGTGAAATTTTCTATATTAAACCAAAACGCACAAGAAATTGCTAACAAAAAAAAAGGTGTTTCAAACAATTTGCAAAAACACAAGTTAAATAACTGAGCTATGATTGAAACTCACTTCAACGTCACTTCAACTAATTGGTCACTTCAAGTAATTGATCAGTATAAAAGTCATATTTCAACACAATTTGAGATCACGCAAAATGCAAAAACAAAATGTTAACTCATAACAAATTTAATAAAAGCAGTAAATTTTTTATCAATATACAAGAACCAATAAGTAATTTACTAAACCAAAATAAAAAAGAAGAGTTAAGAAAAAGACTTCATCTTCATGTGCAGTGTACATCTAGTTTTCATATAAACTTATGAGATTTTCTTTCTTATACAATTGATATAAATGATTACAAGATCTTTTGAGAATGAATTACAATATGTAATTCCACTCTTTCTTCAAGAATCACTCAAATATTAGAAACTTGAAGAACACCATTTGCAATTTCTTGAACCCAAATTCTATTATTTAAGAACACCACTTCACATTGAAGTTATTCACCAAATTCCTAAATATACCCCCACTTAATATCATATAACATCTTCTTTCTTTCTCTCACAAAGTGTAGAATTCTATACCTTACAAACTCTTACATCATGAACATTCATAAAAAATAAAAAAAAAATAAAACGATACCCAACTTTTTCTCTATGAAACTTCTTAGACCAAGTAAGTGAATTAGAAAACTAGTATAATTTAAATTGAGATTTGAAATCAAAGAGATGAACAATAAATGTGTTTTTTGTTCATATAAATATTATTTATAGGTAAAGGATAAAAATGAGAAAACAAGTCTAATGTAACACCTCAATTTTTAACAGCGCGAGTGCGTTTTTTTTTTTTCAAAAACAACTTAATAAAATAATTTATCGTAACACAAAACAACAAAAGTCAAAAAAATTACATCATATATACAAACTAACTAGAATAGTTTTTGAGACGATAATTCAAAGTATACAAATAGAAAAATACACTAGAACTATGAGACCTATCAGACATTGCTCATACCCCTAGGATATTCTCGGTAGACACCTGCACAAAAATATTGCTCCAAGAATGCTCTTCCCCCCCCCCCCCCCCCCCCATTGATCATATCAAAAAAATGGAACATGGACCCACCAAACAAAAGTCAATTGACAATATATGTTATAGATACAATCATCCCAAAATAAAATAAGTACGACCACCAAAAGACACTAAATCCCTATACAACAAAACTAATTTAATCATCCACTAGCAACTACAATAACAAGGGTGACCTCCACACACTACACAAGACTCATTTGACGTAGAAGGATCGTTCTCCTCAGAAGTCAGATCCACTCACGATATAGGTGGTTTTGGCAGCGCTGAGATCTCAAAACAGTCTGATATTTCAGCAACAGTCGGTTACAGATCATTCATCAAAAATAGAAGCTCTAACTCGACCTGCCTAGACGATCCTGCAATATCTCTTCCTACTGGCATCGACCTCTTATCCTTTCCGCCAGTCCCCAGTCCAACCATTATATCTCCATCTCCTACGGTGGCCTCCGCCTCAACTCTAACTGAGGAATCCTTTGCATCTTCGCATGCTCTACTTATCCCAAGCACCAATCCTGAAGGTACCGGATAGTCGTTCCTCTCGCAAGTGAGCTCCACGAGGTATACTGCTTCAAGTTTCCTACTTGTCCTCACTACCCTCCCCGTATAAGTAGCCCTGTCTTGAGATGAGGTATACTGCAACTTTTAAAAGACTCTCCTTTCAATACTCATTTAACGCTAATAATTTTTCATACTTATCACAGAGCATACTCAAGACAGATTTTTCTCAATAAAATTTATAACATATAACAACACATATTTACTCCAGAATATATAATCACCTCAATATTAATCATCAATTCAGGACATGTAACAACACATATTTTTACTTCAAAATATATATTCATGTCAAAATTAATTATCAATTTCTAACATGTAACAACACATATTCTCACTCCAATATATATATATATTCATGTCAAAATTAATTATCACCACATCAAACATTCATCAATCACACATATAGGGTCCCTACTTGCAAACTAAAAATTTAAAAGGAACCCTTATATTAATTATAGTTTTTCCAACGGTTATCACTACCACAATCAAACACAGAGAAAAATCTCGTTCGTGTCAATACCTTTAATTAAATAGTATTTGACTTAGTCAAATTAATCCCTTAAACTTTAATTACCTTACAAATTCTTTCTTACTCCTAACTCCCTTAGAGTATATTTTACTAAAGAGTTTACAATGAGTAAGGACTAATGGTACTATTAACTGCAACACACTTTCAATATATAAAACATATTTTTAAAAATAAATATCCTTTAATTTTTTCTGTAAATTCACTAACAATTTTTCGAAATGTTTTAAATTATTTTTCACAAAATTTTTCACGCAATCACAAATGTTTCTCAAATTTGACATAACTCATTTTTTTTTCATTCTAAATAACGACATAACCACACAAAAGATATCAATAAATATTTTTTCTAGTTTCAAAGTTAAAACTATTTGAAATAGTTTCATTCCTTTCAAAATATATCAAATATTTTATTTTTCTTTAATCACCCCAACAAAATTCCCAAAATTATATCTCTTTCATATACCAAACTTTTAAAACTAAATAATCTATATTATTTAGTTAAAACTAAATAAAACAAATATTTTTCAAATCAAACATACACACACTCGATTATTAAAGCACACAAAAATTTGAGTTAATAAAGTACTTTAAACTGTTGAGACAAAATCTCTCTTAATTGGTTTTAATGATAACAAAATTAATTAAAAGATTATGATTATGTTTAATGACTAATCTGTGCGTTTGAGTGCATTCATATAAGAAAACAGGTTTTCATTCATCAAGGAAAAAGAAGAAAATTTTGAATTAAAAATGCCAAGTATGGAAAGGCCGAGGATGGCCTCACAAGCTGAGGAAATTGCAGCCTTGTATTCTCACGATTTTGAGTCCATTAAACAAGGGCCCAATAGTATTATAAAATGAATTATTTGAATTCATTCAACAAGGGCTGAATGGTATTAAAGAATGAATTGTTTGATTCATTCAATAAAGGCAAAATACTATTAAAAATATTCAAAGAAAGTCTTGTGAAGAAAAGTGACAAGAGAGCAAAAGAAAGGTACTAGGAATGATGATAGTAGCATGTGCCTAAAGTCAACATCTTGAAATACATCCCAACACTTTATGAAAGCAACTCATCACATCTTAGGCTTATTAGGCAAAAGGCTAAATGCACCTTTATGTGATACAAAAGGATTTAAATTCAAATATACAAAAAGGTAACAAGAAACATGCCTTAAATAAATGGATCACGTGTCTTAAGGCAAGGCAAGAAGCATTCACGTGAAGCCTTCCCATAGTCTTGAAGGAAGGAAGAGAATAGGACATCACATGTTGGTTGAAGGCATTAAATGGAGGAAAGAGAAAAAGATCACATGTGAAGCTTTAAAGGCATTGAAGAAAGAGAATGAAAATGACTACACACAATATTCAAACCTTAAAGAAAGGGAAGAGAATAGGACATCACGTGTCTCCAAGTGCCAAGAAAATTGCTACCTCGTACTAGAACATGAAGGCATATTCAAATGAGCTGAATGGCATTTTCATAAATATGAAGAAAAACCTTGACATTTCTTAAATGGAATTTCCAACGGTCATAAAAGGTTTGGCTTATGAAATGAACATCACAAGAGCTCTATAAATTACAGCAAGCTGTTCTTCATCAACACACAACACACTTGCATAAAAAGATCAAGCATCTTAAAGCTAATCAAGAGCAAAACACCCTCACTTCTTACTTTCCTTGATCCTACACTATATCTTTGTAAATCTTGTGAGAAAGTATTAAGTATCAATCACTCTCAAATCACTTTGTAATTTCCTAGTGAGTCACACTTGGAAATATTCGGAAATTGATTGTAAGCTTGGTGAAGCTAAAGAATACACGATTTGTAATCATCCTCGGGTTGAGGATCGATCTGTTTGAAAGTTAGTAAAATCTCACAAGGGTGTGAGGACTGGACGTAACCATCTTTGGGTGAACGAGTATAAAATTGTGTGTGTGTCTCTCTTACTCTACTCCTATTTTTTGCTCAACTTAGATCTAAAGATTTGAAAAGTTGCATCCTCGAGCTACCCATCCTCAGCGAGAGGATCGTTTTTTTAAAACACTTAGAAATTATTTTTAAACAGCAAAATCCCTATTCAACCCCCCTTCTAGTGATATTTAGCTACATCATAAACTTTTTCTTTTTTAAAGTCATTCTAAGAGTAATTAAAAGAGTAACATTTTTAACTCTAAACATTTAACTTTTTTACTCAAACTCTTTAACTTAGTTAAAATTTGAACTTTTTCACAGCTTTTAACAACTCTAATTTTATTTTTTTTAAATTTCAACTTCAGTTCAAACTCATTTATTTGAAAATAACTCATTACGTAACTCAAACACATCAAAAATCAATTTCTTGTCTTTTTTTTAACCATTACTAACAAAATCAAAAACAACCACAACAACAAGGATTTGTTAAGAACTCAAAAATTTCACTTATATTCCCCCACTGTATAAAGTTTACTAATTTAGAAAAAGGAGGGAGAAGTAAGTGTCTCACCTTAAATAAATTAGCTCACAAACACTGTAGTGTAAAGAAGAGTAACTTTCTTTCCTGACACTTCTCGAATATAAGTTTAAATATAGTAGATAAATAAGGATTTGTGTTTGGTTGTTTTTGAAAACCGCCAACACTTTTTTCTTTGAAACAAAGAAAGGAAGAAGAAGAAGAAATCATGAGGTTGTGTGTAATTGATTTGTGTAGAAGTAAATAATTAACTAATTAAATTAAGTTACAATTATTGAATTAATTACTTTGTTATTTCATTTTATCAAGTCTTTGTATTTTTTCAACCAATATAGCGAGTTGTACTCAATCGAATCCAAAAAGATTTTGAAAAAGTTTTTAACATTTTTGAAATCACATTTTTACTGCTTGCATATCGAATAATGTTTTCACCCTCTCTAGATTATGGAAACCAGATGTCCCTACGAGTGAGTGGTATCGGTAGTTTGGCTCTTGTTTAAAAGGCTTCATTGCCTCAAGAGTGTACATTATAGATTTCCTGGAACAGAAAGGGGTTTATAGAAGAGTTCTAGTATTCAAGACCAAAATTTTAAATTATTTCAAATATTGCATGCAAATACATATCATGTCTTAGATATGGATGTTTGGCCAGCCATTAAACATGGCCATTTGTGCCAACTATTTTAAGAGATGGTGTTGCCAAAAACACACTACTAATTGATTGAACATATTTTGATAAAATGAAAGTGTAGTACGACTAGATAACGAAAAATATTTTCATCTCAACTTTAGGAGTTAATGAATACTATCAAGTTTCACATTCTATAATTGCACAAGGTACGTGGGGTGCTTTACAAGTCGCCATGAGCAATGGCAGATCTTGTAAGATTTGTGAAGGAGCTAATTTTCTTAGTGTAGTTATATATATATATACATTGCTCCATTATAATTCACACGACCATATGTTGGTGTAGTTGTTAGTTTAATTGACTAGCACATTGATAAGTGCTTTTTAAGTATATTTTTGGTAAAAATAAAAAAGAAATGCAAAAGAATAGCAAATTGAATTTGAATTTGTGTGACTCCTCTTGCAAAAGGAATGCTTTTTTGTTAAACAACAAAGTGTTTGGTTAAATAATATGCAACTCATAATATATATATATATATATATATATATATATATATATATATATTATGCTAAAACAGGCTCTTTTTTTTTTTTAATAGTTCAACCCCTCTAACACTGATTATTCATAAATTTTTCAATCTCCTCTTTCCACTGTTGAAAATTAACATATTTTTACCTTCCGTGTGTATCAAACTCATGACTTAGAGATTAAGTCAATGGTTTATTCACTCCCGCTATCCATTAATCATATCCAAAAGTAGACATGAAGATATTCTTATCTTTCTAATCATATTGTATTTTCTTCTTATCTAAATTTTTCCAATCCATTTTTGATTTGTCAATTGTAACACCGTCACTTACAATTATTTGAAAATATTGTGTATTTGCTAGAGCTTTCCACACATTCAAATCATAAGAAATAATATGGATATTCATGCATACTTTCCAATGAGAATACTCGTAACCTTTAAAAATTGATACTCTTTTATACACTACCTTGGATTTCAAAATTATAAATAAACATCATTTCAATTACTCTAAATTCGAAGAGACTTATAACACAAGGAGACCAAACTCTTAATACAACTTGTTATGAGATGGACCATAAGACTCAAGAAATGGTTGAATAAAGTCAAAACATTTTTCAGGGATTTTGGAAAAACATACATTTAATAAAAGCATAATAAACAAAAAATTTAATACAGAAAAACGTATTAATGTTTAGACAATCCAAATAAGAATATGATGGTTCAATGATTCACTCTTGAATCATTCAATCAAATTATATAGAATTAACATCAACTTCATGGGAATGCAACTAACTATAGAAAAACTAACTCTAAACCCAATTCATGATACTTGAGAAAGATTCAAATGGTTCGTATTCAATTGATTTTTCTTTGTCTGACTACTTCGACTAAGGGGAATTGGCTTAACCCTAAACTTGATTGTTTGTCAAAATTGTTTAGGGGTAAACAATAATTAAATAAAAAAGAGAGACTATTCTTTTATAAGTTGATCTGAATATTTTCAATTATGTAGTAGATTGATTTAATTTTCTATATTCGTTTAGACATTTTTTTTGACAAGTTCTACACTATAATAAAAATCATAGTGTGTATCAGTATTTTGAACTTTTTTACCAATCATATTCTCTAATTTGTCCACGTATGCATTAATATAGTATATATTAAAATTGACAAAATTAAAAGTCTTGATATATGGATGATATGTCACTCAACTATTGATGATTTAATTTTAATACTACAAAAATATGTTAATTTTTTAATGTATAGTAGAAGTCTTCATTTTTTTTTAAAATGTTTGTAGGTTCCCTCCACTAGAGATAATACTAAATGTTCGTACCTCTCATGATAGAGATTCGAATATGAATTTACCATATTATAAGAGTATAGTCTTTTCTGCCAGACCGAACTCCGTTGATTCTTTTAAACATATATTTAAATGCTAAAATAAAATTCATTAACATATTTAAAAAAATATAGAAAGATCTTTTTTATTTACCCTAACTAGCCGTAGTAATAATTTATGTGTTTTCATTAAGGCAAGTTTGCAAAAATAAAATTAAAAAAAAAATTATTTTATCGTAATTAACAATATTGTGTGTGAGTATTTCTTAAAAATATCAGACCTAATTTGTCATTAATAAATAGAGGTCTAAGAGTTGTTAAAGAAACTAAAAAAAGGAACATAAAAACTTGACAAAATCGGTATGTATTTTTATTTTCTCGTTTTATTGAGTTGTTGCAATTTTGTCTATTGCTTCTATTTGTGTATAAGTTTATGAATAGTATTTGTACCCTTGTTGACGTATAAAACAAAAATGATTTGTTCCCTTGTTTAGTTATTATCATCGTTGTTAATTCTCATTGTTTTCATCACTGCACACCTTAAATCCTTCTCTCCCTTCCCCGCACGTCTTACAAAATACAAATGAAGAACAAAAATTGGTGTACACCAAAATCTATTTAATATTTTGAGAGAGATAAAAATAGAAAGAGTAATGTGATTGATATAATATATTAGTCATATAATAACAAGATAGATAGAAGAAAATAAAATGATTAATAAATATATAAAAATTAGTGGTCTTTGAATATAAGAATTCTAGAAAAACTGAGACAACATATTAAACAATATAACCAATGCAAAAGTATAAATTGTAAAATTTACTTTTGAGAGTCATAATAAAATTAACAACTAAATACCTTTTTATTAAAAATATATGTTATTTTTGTTTAACTTTATTATTATTATTAAATTTGGTATCTCTTTATTGGTATAATATATTTATATATATATATATAGCTGGAGAGATTTTAAAAAACTTATTTACTTAATCGACACAACAACTATTCATAATAAATATCATTAAAGTGTTATTAGTGATAAGTAGCATTTTTTCTATTGAAAATTTGACAACTAGACTCATAAATAAAATAAATAGTAACTTTCTTGAAAAAAATTTTAATTGTTTCTATTGAAAAAAATATTACTTATCTATTTAGCATAACATCACTTAT
>JBBPBS010001012.1:3994085-4017863 GCA_037974835.1 Cicer judaicum
AACAATTTAAGGAAGTAGTTCATATATGTTATATTGAAAAGAGAAATTATAAATTATTTTACAAAAACATCTGAACACACATGTTAAAAAAATTGAAAAAGAAAAAAATAATAAATAGTAAAAAACATAATAAAAAAAGAAATATTTATTATTTATTAGTATTAATATTATAAAATAAATTATAATTTAAGAAAAACATATTTTCCTAAAATAACATAGAATTTAAAAAATATATTATTTTTCTCTTATTTATAGTATTATTTTTCTCTTATTTGTAGTATTACTTAATATTCCTACTAGAACTTTAAACAGCAATTAATTTAAAATGGAAAGAGTACATAAAAAATAGCTAAGATTATTAGTATTGTATTGGTGGTTGATTGATTGATAATTGATGATTTAGATAGAGAAGCAAATAAAGAAAAAAGTAAAAGAAGAATTGAACATAAAAAAATTTGAAAAAATTTGAAAACAAAAGAGAGAAAGGAGATAGAGGTGTAACTGGGGTGTAATTGGGCCCACAAAGTGATGTACCTGCTGGCAGACAGACTGGTTCTTCCCATCATCATCATCATAATCTCTTACATAAAACACAACAACCATACCCATTGCCCTCCAACTCCAACCAAAATCTCACTCTCTCTATTAGACCCACCTTTCTCTCCTCTCTCTAATAATATCACAATTTCAACTCTCATCTTCATCTAGTATTTACTCACTTCAATTTCACTCTTTCTTTCCCTCTTTAGTTTCCATATGGCTGAAGAACCCCAAAAACCAGCTGAACAAGTGGTTACAACCACTTCTGAAACTGCCGTTGAAAAGCCACCACAGGCTGAAGAAGTTGTAGCCGCTGCCTCTGCTGCTGCCCCTGACGCTGTTCCTCCTGCTGCTGCAGAAGAGGCAGAAAAGCCGGCAGAGTCAAAAGAAGTGGTTCCGGAGGCGGAGAACGTTAAAACTGACGCCGTCGCCGCTGATGAAAGCGCCGCCGCTGATAACAAGATTTCTCAATCGGTTTCTTTCAAAGAAGAAACTAACGTAGTTTCCGAACTACCTGAACCTCAGAAAAAAGCACTCGATGAACTCAAACAGCTTATTCAAGAAGCACTTAACAAACACGAGTTCGCCGTCCCTCCACCACCGCCGCCACCGAAGGCCGCTGAGGCAACTCCACAAGACGACAAAAAACCTCAAGAAGAAGAAAAGAAGGAAGAAGTAGCAGAAGAGAAAAAGGAAGAAGTTGAAGAAGAGAAAAAAAAGGAAGAAGTGGTAGTTGAGAAAAAGGTTGAAGAAGAAGTTGAAAAGATAGAAGATAAACAAGGTTCAAGTTCTGAGGAACCTAAAACCGAAGCAAAACCTGAAACCGAAGCTGTAGAGAAGAAAGTGGATGTAACCGTTGTAGAGTTAGTTGAGAAAATAGCTACAAGTGCCGAAGAAGACGGAGCAAAAACGGTTGAAGCAATTCAAGAAAGCATAGTATCCGTTACAGTTACTAACGGTGACGATGAACAACCTGCTGCTGACGTGGAACTTCCTCCTTCAACACCAGAAGAAGTTGAAATATGGGGAATTCCTTTACTCGCTGATGAAAGAAGCGACGTGATTCTTCTCAAATTCCTTCGAGCAAGGGATTTCAAGGTGAAAGAAGCCTTCACAATGATCAAACAAACCGTTATTTGGCGTAAGGAATTCGGAATCGAAGCGCTTCTTCAGGAAGATCTCGGAACCGATTGGGACAAAGTTGTTTTCACTGACGGCTATGACAAAGAAGGTCATCCTGTTTGCTATAACGTGTTTGGCGAGTTTGAGAGTAAGGATTTGTATCAAAAAACTTTCTCTGACGAAGAGAAGCGAAACAAGTTTATTCGTTGGAGGATTCAGTTTTTGGAAAAGAGTGTTAGAAAACTCGACTTTGCTCCATCAGCTATATCTACTATTGTTCAAGTTAATGATCTTAAAAATTCACCTGGACTTGGTAAGAGAGAGCTTAGACAAGCTACTAATCAAGCACTTCAGTTGCTTCAGGATAACTATCCTGAATTCGTAGCCAAACAGGTTCTTAAAAGTTATTGTCATTTTAATTTGAATTTATGTTAAGGTGCATGTTTGATTCCACTTTTGGAGGATCCAAAATCAATTCCGGATGTGTAAAATTGATTCTAACATC
Organism: Cicer judaicum; assembly: GCA_037974835.1. Classification (NCBI taxonomy): domain Eukaryota; kingdom Viridiplantae; phylum Streptophyta; class Magnoliopsida; order Fabales; family Fabaceae; genus Cicer; species Cicer judaicum. Next base: position 3,996,253 of record JBBPBS010001012.1, read on the forward strand.
CTATTGCTATTGGGTTGATTTGATTTTGTTTCCAAAATTGATTTTAATTTGAAGTTAGGATTTTTACCCGTAAATTTTATTGTTCAACTCAATTTTAGGTGAATATTTCCAAACACTAATCACTTGCTTAAAATTAACTTATTTCAAAATCAATTTTTATCAGAGGGGAACCAAACATAAACGTTGTAGTTTTTCATGTTTTGTGACATATTTAATTGCTTAATTTGGTGGTTTTTTTGTGTGTAGATTTTTATCAATGTTCCTTGGTGGTACCTTGCCTTTTCTAGGATGATAAGTGCTTTCCTGACACAGAGGACTAAGAGCAAATTTGTTTTTGCTGGTTCCTCCAAATCTGCTGATACCCTTTTCAAGTAAGTCCTTCCTTATCCTTTTATAGTGTTTCATCATAAATATGAGTTATGTTTTTTTAGCAAAGAAGAAGGTTGCCACAAACACACGTATTAGTATTACTATCACTAAACTACCAGGTTTTAAATTCCACTAGCAGTACGGTCAAACACTGCTGATGCAGGCTACCTATAGTCGAGTTGCAATGGCAGAGACATATAAATACCTTAATGTTGCCGTCCAGATCGCAGTCCTAGACTGTTTTATAATCTTATAAGTTGCGGCTGTAATTGCAGTTGCAGTCGGAGACATAAAAATCTTGACATCACTATCCCAATTGTGTTTTCTAACAATTTCAAACCGTTAGGAACATACCCAATTAATATTAATAAATATCATAATATTGTTGTTATTTATAAGCTCTTATTGATAAATATTTGGGTGGGACAGATACATAGCTCCTGAGCAAGTGCCGGTTCAATATGGTGGACTAAGCAGAGAGGGGGACCAGGAATTCACCACTGCTGACCCTGCTACAGAGGTTACTATCAAACCAGCAACTAAACATGCTGTTGAGTTCCCAATTCCTAAGGTGAGAAAGAAAATTAAAGTTTGTTATGCAATCTTATTAGGGAATTTGGATTCCCTGCTGTTGGGAAGTCCACACGTTCAAGCATTAAGGCATGTTTGTGGTTGTCCGATCTTTGACCAAGCGGTCTAAAAATATACTGACTTTAATTTTAATAACTTAAAATACCAAGTTTAAATATGGTATCTCTAATCTTGATCGAACTACCGCGGATGTCATGAATGCGTGAACAAGGGGACTAGACTGTAGGGGAGCCGGATCCCTTATTAGGATCCTTTATGTGCATATGTGGTGTATGTTGACTGAATTAATTGAATGTGCAGAAAAGCACTTTGGTTTGGGAAGTCAGAGTTGTGGGTTGGGATGTAAGCTATGGAGCAGAATTTGTGCCTAGTGCTGAGGATGGATACACTGTGATAGTACAAAAGAACAGGAAAATTGCTCCAGCTGATGAAACAGTAATTAACAACACCTTCAAAATTGGTGAACCTGGTAAGGTTGTTCTCACCATAGATAACCAAACATCCAAGAAGAAGAAGCTCCTTTACAGGTCCAAGACCATACCCATCTCTGAGTAAAGACTTCACGAGAATGATACCAAGGTGAAGAATAAGGGTGTTTTGTATTCATTATTATAAGGAAAGTAACATTACTATTATTGTGGAAGTCATTATTGGGTGGGGGTTATATTCTTTTTATATAGTGATATTTTGTTCATTTGGTTTGTAAATTATTTGGTTTCAAGTATGGGGTTGGGCAATTTTATTTTACAGTTATTAATATCTTAAATAGTAATGTGGTATTTTGTTCATTTCTTTTGGAATTTGATGAAACCTTTTCTGGATGGAACACAATTTGGGTTCCTTTTGTTAAAGAAAAGTTCATTGTTTCTGTTTTATTGTCTTGTGACATTGTAATTGAAGGGTTATATTTCAGAATTTATTTACTTCCTAAATTTTGCTTGTTCTTCCCCATTTGAAGAGTAAATTGAGGCTCGCATAATCAATTTTTCATCTATTTTCTGACTTGATGCATTAATGGTTTTACTGTTAAGTTTTTCCAATCTCTAATTTTAACAGGATAAGAAATATTAACTTGTTATTCTTTTTTTCTTAAGACAGTTAATTTTTATGGATGAAAAGTTTAATGATCCATATATAGAAATTTAATATTGAAAGTGGATGAAAAATTTTGTATTTAATTTTTTTCGATAATTTTTTTATTTTTTTTATTTTGATTCTATAACAGGTGCCTTCACTAACACCAATAAAAGTTGCCAAATAGTATTTAGTAGGCTGGGGTGAAATTATAGACTTATCTGAGCCTAAATACTATGTAAATACAAATTAAATCTAAATTAATCCTTATTCAAGTTTGAATTATAAATATAATAATTAAACTAAATGACGGAATTTCATCCGCAACTTCAAATTTAACATTTGTTATGATGGAAGCTGACTATGATCGTGTTGGTCTATAAGTTGGTATCCATAAAATAAAAGTAGAAATTTAATCAAAAATGACGAATTAATATTTGTTATGTGCGTCACTGAAATTATTTTCACATAAAATTAATAATACAAAAAAGAAAATAAGAAAATTGTTCTAATTAATTATTAAAAATAATCATAAAGTGAGATATAATGATTTAAAAGTGTGAACACAATACTCTCTCTAGTTTCAAATAAAAGGAAGAAAGTTCACAAAATGAACTTATTGAATCTAAATTTTGGATCATATGTTTTAATTTTTCTTAACTCAACTTTATTTTATATAGGCTAAATTACATTTGTGGTCCCTTAACTTAATTTCAGGCAACGTTTTAGTCATTTATCTTTTTTTTTTTCGAGTTGATCCTTTATTTTAATTTTAAGTGACAATTTGATATTTTATGTTTAAAAATGTCAACAATGTTGTCCTTTTTTTTATAAAAATTCAAAAAAATCATCAAATTTTTTAAGCAAAACTCATAAATATCATTATCATCTTCAATAAAATACAAATTTAATCAAATTCATAACTTAAATCTTGAAATAAACTCATATTTTCATTCTTTATTTGATGTTGTTGGAGATGAAAAAATGAGTGTATTTGAATATTTGAGTTATGAATTTGATAAAATTTGCATTAGATTGAAGATGATTATCAATTTTATGGGTTTTGGTTGAAAAATTTGATGATCTTTTTGAATTTTTGTCTAAAAAATGATAACATTGTTGAAATTTTAAAACATAAAATATCAAATTGTCACTTAAAACTAAAATAAAGGACCAACTCGAAAAAAAAAAGATAAATAACTAAAATGTTACCTGAAATTAAATTAAGGGACCACTGATGTAATTTAGCTTTTTATATACAATATTGAGGGAGTATCAATCTAGGATCAAATAATGTTACATTGAAAAATAAGATACATTTCCATCATAACAATTTTTTTGTTAAAGAGATATTTATTTTAAAAGGGAGGGAGTAATAGATTAGATTAACTCCTTTTATTGGGATCATGGGATTGGAATATGGCCTTACCCTCAGGTTTCAATCTTCAAGAAGATTACAAGAACTACTTTTATTGGTGTGTTAGTGTGTATACATATGAGCTCACAGTCAGAGTTAAAAGTCTAAATGACTTTTCAATCGTCATGTGTGATTTAGACTATCTTTCATACTATCATTTCTTATAGATAGCATCATAATATAATTTTAAAGTATTGTCTCCTTTGGATTTTTTGCGTAAGTCATTATGCTTTTTTCTTGAGCAAAAGGTGTCTCGGTGAATTGTGGAGTGTGGGTGTTTTGGTGTACAGGAACAATAACACCAAATACAAGCTAAAAAGTATGTCAGCCATCGTACGTGACTTAGATCTATGTTTCCAATTGACGCCACCATTACTTCGTCCTCAAGCCACATTTACGAGATATTGTCTGCTTTGGATGTTATGTGTTAACCCTCACGATTTTGTCTTTAGTAAAAGGCACTACAGTGGATAGAGGAGTGTGAGTATTTTTTATAAATTAAACATTGTCTCAACTCTCAAGTAATGTGAAATTTTTTAATGTGCCAAAATAGTAGCCCCATTCGAAGCTAATATAGAATAAAGGGTTTGTCCCTCACTTACAACTTAGTAAAAGTGTCTTGATGGGTATAATACGAGTGATGTTTATAAATTATCCTTAACTTCGGTTTTCAAATAAATGTGAAAGTTTTTTATATATAGAAACATTTGGATATGACTATATTTGTATATTAAGAATTTAGAGATATGAGGATATATAACATACTACTAGGAAGAAAGTAATATTTCTATGTCTTTATAATCTAATTTTAACTCAAATATAACCTATTTAGATATGAAATATGTGTTATTGTAATACTTTTTAAACTGTACTTCCTTAAAGTTAAGCATATAAAGGTAGAATTTGAAATCTCTTTTGGGCATTTGCCCCTCTTTTGTAAAAAATTAAATTGAAATCTCTTTAGTCTATGATCTCCTACATTTACTTAGTTGGTTATCAAATTATGATTGTTTTATCTTTTAATCAAACAACTCAAATCTTAAGCTTATTTTTAAATTGAAAATACTGAATTTAGAATTTGAATGTCTAATCTAAATTGAAATATGCTATGTTAGAGAGAAATCTACGGGGTCCCTACATGCAGAACATAACTCTATTTTAGTAAAGTATGCAAAAATCAAATTGAGTGGAGAACTTAACGAGCAATCCACAAAGACTGGGCCTGGCACTCTGGCTTGCTGTGTTGTCTTAATTTATTTATCTTATAAAATGATTCTATCAGTTTGATTTTTTGTAAAAATATAGTTTCTTTGGTTTTGGTTAGCATTACAAGTTATTACAACGCATCATTGAGAATAGACAGAGAATAGAAAAATTGCCCCACCTAATTTGGTGATAGAGGCATCTTTGAGGGTCCATGCCAACCACCAATTGGTAAACAATAAGTTGTATTTATCCTTTCTTTATACTTTGCATGACATGTTTAATTTGAATCTTTTTTATTTCTCCATTATCCAAGAAATTTAATTGACACATAAAAGTCAAATGAATCTATACCTGATTTGCTTTCATCTTAACACGAATTATGTTTGGTCACGGAAGAAGAAAGTAGGGAAGAAAATTATTCTCGGCGTGAATTTAATATTTAGGTGTTGAATTTGATCAACATGTTATATTTTTGGTATAATGATCAACATGTTTTTAAAGCAATATATAAAGGTCGTTGAATTTATTAGACAAAAATATAAAATCCGATGTTATGTAATAAGCTCCAATTTAAACGTCTCTCAAAAGAAAAAAGCTCGAATTAAAACGGCAAAGTTACAAGGGCCAATTAAATCTTTTTAATAAAAAAAACCTTTTGATTAATTAATCAAATACAAACCTTCATCCCGTTAGTTGATTGAACAGTAACTATAATTTTCTTTAAAATTTTATTTAAAAAATATTAAAGAAATACTACTAATGAAATATATATTTATTTTTTAATTAATTATTTTAAAATATCAACTTTTTGATAAATTGACTAATGACAAACATTGTTCGTGCTATAATTAATATATTATAATTGTTTTCCAATTTTTATTTAGAAAATGCTGAACACACATAATATTTATTACATACATATTCCTCTATCAAGTAGTTGAATCGTGAAAGACCATCTTCTAACCTATTCATTATTACCAAATATTTGTCTTATGCATTATTTATACAATAAATTAAATTGAAGTATTATAATTATCTTCCAATTATTTTGTAGAATGTAGAAGGTAGTCCAGAATTACTAATAAAATATATATTTTTCTTTTAACGAATTTTTAAATAACAAGTATTTGACTCGTGTTTTTATGTAGTAAATTATAATTGATGTTTATAATGTTATTCAAAAAATTATCTAGAAGATATTGAAGACATATAGTACTAACGAGAGACTATTTTCTAATTGATTGATCATTGACAAACATTTATCTCGTATATAATTTATATAGTAAATTATAATTAGTATATTATAATGTCATTCAAAAACTAATAATTTAGAAGATATTCCAATGACATGACACACTTGTTGAGGAAAAATCCCTTATGAAATTTCAAAGATAGCATTTGATTATCTAATGTGTGCTTTTGAGTGACTCCATTAAGATAGAAAAGTCATACAAGAATAAGCACAAAAGAACAAAATGAAATTCAAGAAACACTATCATAAGAGACTTCAGAATATTCTATCTTGAACGGTAGACAATATGTTGACACTTAGGGAAATAAATCAAATGAATAGGTCATGTTTCTGCGCTTAATCAGTAGGGGAATCTATTTAAATGATACATAAAAATTAAGAGAATTTTCAAGTTTTTCACTAAATTATTTAAGACAAAAAAAATATTCACTTTGATAAGTTGTAGAACTCATATGATATGATAAATAAACTATCAAAGGAATTAATGAGAACTAAAGTCTAAGAAGATCACAATAGTCCAACTTGAATAAATTCAAATTGCAACTATATGAACATTAGAAAGTTGCAAGATTATAAGATTCCTATCAAAAGTAGAAGAGTGATCGAAAGGTTGGTAACATCATTATAGTTGTAATATTCACTTATGTAACCATCAACTTGAAAAAATGTGCATTGGCACACATTTCTTTCTCCCTTGCACTAAATAGATACAATCCAATAAATATTTTGAAGTCAACTTAAAGTTCATAATGTTCATGAATCCTCACGATGAAGATCTTGACTGGCTTTCATGCATTGGAACTTGCACCCCACAAAGACATGAAGATCTTTTGTAACTTCTGAAGCTCACTCCCAACTTATTTATACATAGAAAAGCTCAAAACTTCAAATATTAAGAACTCACATCAGTATATAACTCATTTATAAAAAAAAATGTAGAAATTTGATTAAAAGTTCATCAAACACACTTAGAGATCATCAAATCTAAAGTATACACAAGTGTGAAGATCTGTTTCATCCAAATCAAGTTATGAGAACTTGATGCAAAATCTAAATTATTATTGACTTAATTTCAGTTTTAGTCTCTTTAGTTTTACTAATTAGTGAAAATGGTCCCCCTATTTTGATTTCCAACAGTTTTGGTTAATCTCTCAAATATTTTAACTAAACAACGGTGATGTGACATATTTTAAAGGATGTTGAAAGATTAAACACATCAAACTACAATAAACCCTCTAAAATCTTTATTTTCAACTTTTAAAATTATTTATTTTGTAATTTAATTAATAACATGTAGATAATTAATGTATCTAGATGACTATATATCATGAGATCATATGCCACATCATTATAAATATGTCAAACACCAATTTGTTAGTTAAAAAAATTAAAGAATGAATCGAAACTATCAAAATTTTAAAATAGGAAGACTAGTTCAATGAATTGGTGAAAATAGATATACCAAAACTGCAATTAAGTCATTATTATTTATAAACTTTATGAAGTAATCTTTTGAATTGTAAAAGAGATTCAACTTTTAGTTACGATTGTTGGTTAGTAAGAGTGACTACGAAGAAGATTTGTAAGTTTATCAAAGCTAAGAAAATATAGTAGAGAAACGTCATTACATATGCGTAGGAATTGAGAAGTTGTCTCAAGTTTTTTAGTAGATAATCTTACTTAGGGTAAAGACGAGACGTAACCTATGTTTGGGCTACTCGGTATAAATTCTTTGTGTATTCCTTATCCTTATTCATCCTTTAAATGCTTCACAAATCACATAGGACACAACTCGAACTCACAATTTTATTTTACTAATAGACTAATCCTTCAAAATATTTTGAAGTATTTATTTTCTCAATACTTTAAGTCAACATACTTGAGAGTTAACTTTAAAATACAAGATAAAATACAAAACATTTTGAAGTATTTATTTTCTCAATACATATTTTTTTTTTAACTAATAATTAAATTGTGAAAGATCATTTTTTTTTCTCTTAGATAAAATGATAAATAAAATTGCAAACAACTGCAAGATCTTAAGTTTAAATTTGAGAAATAACGTTCAACTGAATAAATTTGATATTTTGTTAATTGAACTATGTCTTACGGATTAAAATGTCATTTTCTATCTAATTAACATATAACAAACATTTATCTTTTAGTATGATTTATTTCATAAAACTATTATTACTGTAAATGTAATATTCTTAAAATTTTAATTTTAATGTAGAAGACATTAAAGTGATGCAAGCGTGACAATTATCGGTAAAAAAAAATGACATTTTTAAATTAATTTTATCTTGAAGAACAATAATATCTTCATCTTCTTCAATTCATCATCATATTCCAACCCCTCTCTCAAAAACCAAAACAAAATCCAAGAAATGAAACCAACTAAAAAAAAAAAATCAAGAAACAAACCTAAAGAGATTCAAACCCAACAAATTCTAAAAATGCAGAAATAAAGCTCCCATTCTCCTCTTCTCGACCACTTGTAACTTGTTATAAAACTCTCAATCAGCTTTTCTCTCCCACACACAAATATCATTCTCTTTTGAGAATTATTTCTACAATGGTGTCAACATTGAAACTTAACCCCTTACTACAAGTACAAAAGGGGAAAGTGCTCAAAACTTAAAAAAAAAAAAAAAAAACTCAAACTCTATGTAGAGAGAATGATGTTGTAGACTTAAACTAGAGAGACACAAGACATCGTGGTATTTTTTGAATTAAATATGAAGATGAATTTAGGAAATGTATTCTTATCCAAAGATGAAAATTTTCTAGTGTATTTTTTATTTATGGTTTCAAGAAGAAGAATGAGAAGGTGAGGATTTTTTTTTAAATAATTTTTTTCTTTTAAAAAAATATATCACACTTCTACAATTTAAAAAAATAATATGAAACTGCTCTACTTTTTGGCACTTATTTGATTATCGTATTCCTAGTCTGTGATATTATGAAATATTTATTTTTTAAATTCAATAGAAGATTGCATCTTTAGGATGCGACCATGTACTATACAGATAATATTTTTTCTCCATATTTTTTTTGCAATTATAAAATTAATAATTATAATATTTATAATAATAATAATAATAATGATAATTATAATATTTTAAAAAATAAAATATTATTAATATATAAAAATAAAAATAATAAAGTAAATTATATTAATAAAATAAAGTAAATTGAACGAATAAAATACATTAAATTAAAGAAAAAATATCACAAATTGAAAAAAAAATAATACATAAAATTTATATTAATGATTTTTATTTAAATGTCCTCCAGTTTCACATCTAGGCGCTCGTCAAACTCGTCTAGCCCTTTGAACGAGTTGAGGTTGTTCTGGTTAATCCTCATTATTTATTATAATTTGTATGTGGATGTTGAGGTTGTTCTAGTTGATCCTCATTTTGATCATTATTCATTATAATCTGTATATGGATTAGAACCACTACCACTTAGTTGATCTTCATTTTGATCATTATCCTCATTCTTGACAAACATTTCCAACGTTCACAAAATTTGAATCGCTAACAGTCATTTAAAACAATCATTGAATTTTGTGGTACAAAAATTAGATTTAAAAAGGTAGGTTATTAATTGTTCAAATCCAAATTATTTGTTTAGACGCAAAGCTTCAAAACACAAGAAGAGTGAATTGTGGGTGATTGGTAAATTGAATGTGTCTCATACATGCACAAATTATGCATTGTCACAAGATCATACGAAGTTCGATTCTAACATGATATCTACAAGCGTAAAGTTTTGAAAATGGACCCTTCAATCAAAGTGAAGGTCATTATTTATCAGATCTAGGTTTTGCACAACTACACAGTAAGTTATAGAAATGCCGATTGAACTAATTTATGACAATTGTGAAGAGTCTTATAATCAACTCCCATGATAGTTAGTTATGCAAATATTTGCTTTAACAATCAAATTTGAAATGGAAACGATCTTGGATCTTTCATAGACTATTTTGGGTTTTCTTTCTGTGCATATATGTGTTTTTCTTTCATTCTAATGTATTTACTTTTAAATTTATAATATAATATAATATACTTTATAATTATTTTATTATTATTACTATTACTACTACTACTACTATTATTATTATTATTAATATAATTTTATTTTATTAATATTTTTTTAAAAAAATATAATAATCATAAATATTATAATTATTAATTTTGTAATTGCAAAATGTGAAGAAAAAAAATGTATACATCTAGTACATGATTACATCTTGGGGATGCGACGTTCTATTGAATTAAAAAAAATTCTTTAGGAAGCTGCAGAAAATGCGATGATCAAGTAGTGCCAACAAGTAGGTCAATTTAGTATTATTTTTTCAAACTGTGACAATGTAGTATGTTTTGTTTTTTTATTTTTTTTTAAAAAAAAGATATTTAAAAAAAATCTAAAAGGTGAAGGAGAATATATTTAAAAATCCTAGCACAATTTAGTTTTAATTTGTATTAAAAAAAACTATTAAAAGATATTTTTCTCAAATAAAAGCTTATTTGGATGTCCATGTGGGATATGTTTGTTAAAATTTAAGTCTATTAAGAGAGTTCAAACTAAAAATACTGGTCTATTAGGTGAAAAAACATCATGACTTAAATATTACATTGAATATTTTTAACTATTCAATGTATAACTTTAATATTATTACATTTTTTTAAGAGTCGACGTCACGAGGACTTTCATTCTATCAGTATTGACTCAATGGTAGTCCTTTTTATTTTATTTTTTGACAATTTCATCCACCTGTCAATACTCGGTTGAGTTCCTTAGTCTAGTCTATAGCTAACTCTTTTTGTGAAGCTAAAATTTGAATTTTGAAATGAGGTGAAAGTGATGTGAAAAATGGGAAGAAGAATGAAAAAGTATAACATTTGTAGATTGAGATGAGAGAGATATTGGATGGATAATTTTATCCTTCAAATAAGTGTTAAAAAATCATTAAAGATTAATTAGGGGTTTTCATATTACACTCTTTTCATTTGATATATATTGATTGATTGGATCGACATTTATATCCTTTAAATAAAGGCTAAATATTAAATGTAATCCTTTAACTTAATTTCAGTTAACATTTTAGTTATTTATCTTTTTTTTCTCAAATTGATCATTTATTTTAATTTTAAGTGACAATTTAATCTTTTATGTTTTAAAATGTCAACAATGTTATCTTTATTTTTTGCAAAATTTCAAAAAATTCATCAAAAATTTCAAACAAAACCAATAAAATTAATTATCATCCTTAATATAATGTAATTTCATCAAATTCATAACTTAAAATTTTAAATAAACTCATATTTTAATCTCTAACAACATTAAATAAAGAATGATAAATATAAGTTTATTTGAAGATTTGAGTTACAAATTTGATAAAATTTATTTTATATGAAAGAATATAACTAAATTTACGAGTTTTGTTTGAAAATTTTGATAAATTTTTGTAAAAAAAAAAGGATAACATTGTTAATATTTTAAAATATAAAAAATTAAATTGTCACTTAAAATTAAAATAAATGACTAAATCGAAAAGAAAAAAAAAATAAAAAACTAAAACGTTAACTAAAATTAAATTGAAAGACTACATGTAGTATTTATCCTTAAATAAATGATGTGTCAAAATATCAGAGGTGGTTAGGAATTTTCCTTTTTAGGGAAAGTTTAAGGGTTTTCTAAAGCATACTTTTTTTTCTTTTATATATATATACCTTGATTGATTGCTATATTTGATATTTGTTCCCTATCTTTTCTGAAGTTTATCGAAAAATAAGCCACACTTTCTTTTTTAATACACTCCCATTGACTTTAATCATAATAAAAAATTGTACTACTTATTTCTTTATACATAAGACTTCTTGATAAAAAAATGTGTCTCTGTACATTAGACTGGTTAATATATTGCAATTTACTAAGACAATTTAATTCGTAATTTTAGAAAGTTATGATTATGACACAACCTATTTAATTAAAATAATTTATACGTAATGACAATTAGAAAGTTAAACCTTCAAAATATTTAATAAAAAAAAGTTTTTTATTATATTTATTTCTTTTACAGACTACTTATAAAATTAAATGGACAAAATTATATCGTATACTCTATCTATATTTTGAATTAGATTGGACATTTGAACTTGAACTCACTAGACCCACCTACCTGAAGCGTCCCTCTAATATATAGTAATTACTCTCAAATATAAATAAAAGTCAACTAATTTATCTGACATTGTTTCAAAAATATAATCTCATTAATTTTTTAATGTTGTGGGAGATTATATAATAATAATAATAATAGACAAATTTGTAATTGTATTAATTATTTTTTTTTACATGGAACCAAAAAAAATTGATTTATAAGTCGTACGTCTTCCTCAGAGATCTCCTCTCTTTTCTTTTTTCCTCTTAAAAACTAAACAAAATGAATATTATTTTAAATATTGTCTCCATTTTCGTTTGAATAAATTCCAAACCAGAAACTCCTATCTATAAGTCCACCTATTAGGATGATTATGAAATGATTCATTATTAGAAACCTAGACTTGCATAGACGCTTTGAGTTTTCAATTAAGTTTTGATTTTTGGAAAATAAAATATCAACTCAAACAAAAAGGGAAACGACAGAAAATATGGCATTGATACTGAACCATAACAAGGAAAGCTTTGTAACCTACAATTAGAATGCAAACATACTTGCACGGCCCATACAAATAAGCATGTTCAAACATAAATGCTCGCACGGGGATGTACATTTTCTTTTACTCAGCGGGGATATGACTTTTTTTTTTTGTCAACAGTCTAGCATTTAAAAATATTAATAAATATAATATTAGTAATTTGGGTTGAACGGAATCGAATACTTGCTGTCTAAAATTTTTTAACCGAATTCCTCCGTTATAAATCACACGAACTCGTTTTCCTTTTTATCTGCGGATCCGTCTACTCGTTTTTGTTCCGTCTATTTAAAAAATTAGGTCATGAACTGCTCGGTTTAACTGGGCCATGGGTGGTTATCCACCCCTAGGAATGTCCATTTTAAGAGAAGAAAAAAAGTATACCCGATGCTCCCTAATTGTACTTATATCCCATAAATTTTTAAAAATGTCAAATTTATCTTTAATTTTTTTTTTACTACTTTACCAACTTAATTTCACTTTTTGTTTTTACCATTCAAAGATTTCTAGACAGAGCACTTAAAATTTTCTGGTACATATAAATTTTTTCTAAAATTTCCGGTACAGAAGTTTTCGAATGTGTGTATATCTAAAATATTTTTAAAAGTTTTCCGGTATAGAATGATTAAAATCAATATTACTGGAAATCTTTTTTAAAATTTTCCAGTACAAAAGGTTGAAAATCAATACTAGGAAAAACAAAATTTCACAAGTTTTCTGGAACATATGATTTTATCGAAAAACTTGTGCAAAAATAATTTTTCGGTACACACCAATTTTTGTTTTTAATTATAGAAATTTTAACAAATATGGATAAATCGCTACTATTATGTGATAAAATATGCATCGATACTACCAATGTATTTGACATAGATCAGATATGATTAATTATAATTAATATTACTATTGTAAGAATATATATTATTTGTGATTAATTAAAAAAATATATTATTGTAAAAATATTAATTATAATTAATATTAATATTGTAAAAATATATTATAATTTTTTTTATATTATATTTTAGATATTTGATACACGGGAAGCTGTTGTGAATTGGGCTAGAGAAATTGGTATAAAAAACAAAGTGATTGTTATCATTACTAGATCAAATAAAGAGATAAGAGAGAGAGGGATGATAAATAAATTAATATTAAGTAGTAACAAAGGAGAAAAATACACGGAAAGCTGTTGTGAATTGGGCTAGGAAAATTGGTATAAAAAACAAAGTGATTGTTATCATTACTAGATCAAATAAAGAGACGTGAGAGAGAAGGTTTAGGGTTTAGGAAAAATAAATTAATATTAAGTTGTGACAAATGAGAAAATACAAATATATTGATAGTTTAACTCGAAGTTCAACAAAAAAGTTTAGTTGTCATTTCTAACTTAGATTAAAACCATTAAAAGATGGTTTAGGATGGACAATTAAAGTAATTTGTGGAGTTCACAACTATGAATTACCTGATATTTGGGATAGACACACATTTTTTGGACGTTTAGATAAAGAAGACAAAAAACATGTTCATGACTTAGTAAAGTATAATGTTGCATCAATGCACATATTACTCTCATTGCAAGATTGAGATACGAATAATGTTACTCATGTCTCACAATTATATAAATAAATGAGTATGATACGATTGCACGAGAGAGATAATAGGATATAGATGCAACATTTATTCAAGTTAATTGAAGATACAAAATATGTGTGTTGGAATAGAAAGCGAGAAGACTCACATGTTATGAGAGATATTTTTTTATCCGTCTAGATTCAGTGAAATTGTTGAACTTGTATCATATCGTGTTGATTATGGATAACACCTACAAAACTAATAAATACATAATGTTATTACTTGAAATTGTTGGTATGACGTCAACAGAGAAAACATTTGAAGTTGGATTTGCTTATTTGGAATGTGAACGTGAAGAAAAATTTTGTTGGGCATTACAGAATTTAAGAGAACTTTTTGTTACCCGTACAAAATTTTCTCACATAATTGTGACAGACATAGATCGTCCTTTAATAAAAGCAATATGTATTGTGTTTTCACATGTTGTTATTTGTTTTGTCGATTTCACATCGACAAATATGTTGGAGCAAAATGCAAGCAATATGTTTTAAAGGATAGACGAAAGTTAATATTCAATATGTGGAAAGACATTATATATTAGACTGATGAAAAATAATATATCTCGCACTTGCACATGTTTGAGCAATCATGCGTCGATAATAAATTGTTTGTTGATTATGTGAAAGAAACTTGGTTGACTCCTCATAAATAAATGTTTGTTGAAGTATGGACAAATCAAGTGATGCATTTGGAAAACACAACTACTAACAAATATGTCATGTCACTACAAAACTTCTAATTTGTGGCATGTCACCCTAAAACTTCTAATTTGGGGAACACAACAATCCACTTTATTAATGTTTGAATACATTCGTATCAAGAGAAACTCAAAGACGCATTGCAATAAAATATGATAAAGTTTAGTAGATGGAGACCGACAAATCTATATGTGGGTGTTCTCTCAGAAGAACATACATGTTACTTTGTGCTTGTGAATTGGCACAATATAAATTGATGGGTGAATCAATTTCTATAGATGTGCATATTCAATGAAGGAAATCAAACATGAAATGTTAACTCACCAAAAACATAGAAGATGGATCTAATTTTGATATGTCTAATGAGATTATGCCTTATGGAAATGCTTTTGATCACTTGATGTTATAGGAAAAAGGGTGTTGAAGAGTAAGGTGTGTATACTTGATTTTTCAAGTACAAGTTCAATGTGTCCACCACTTGAAAAAGTTAAAACCAAAAGACAGGTGAAGAAGAATAAGGGTAAGAAGCCGAATGGATATGATCTATATCGAGACTCTTCTTACTTTGAACATGTTAATGCAACATATTGTTAAGATTCTGATTCCCAACTATCTTAATCATCAAAGAAGAGACATTCTTATTCATCAAAAAACAACCCTCTCAATCATCTCAATCCTTGATACATTTGTTTTTGAGGCAATTTCCAAATGTTATTCAACAATACATTGATGACATATTTAATACTTAAAAATCATCAAAATTATAAAAACAATCGACAATAGTCTTTAGAAATAATAGTTCACTACCCTTTTCATTTTTGTGGATAAAACACTTACCTGAATGATGTCAATTTAATACAAAATACATACTTGTTTTATCTTATTTTTATTAAACCAATATCATTTAAATAATTGTCTCAGTTATTAAAATAAAGATGATAATTAACATCTACTTAGATGAATTTTGTTGTTGTTTTGTATTTGCAAAAATGAAATTATGTGATTTATTTTGTATGCAGAAGTCTTTTTTTTTTTTCTTAAATTTCATTCTAAATTTTATTCATCGATCTACATATAGAGCTAAGCTGCACAATATAAAAGCATATCATATTCCTAAAATAAGAAACAAATCATACACATTCTAAACAAAAATATAAATTATATTTTCTACTAATATCTTATTTTAAATTTTAAATATATGTGAATTTAAATATAAAAAATCAATAAAATCTTCTAAAAGTATTTAGACATATTATTCTAAATACTTCTAAAAAATGACATAAGTAAATGTTAGAATTTTAATATTTTTTAAATATTCCTTCATGGTCGACCGTGTTCAGTGTTAAGATTTTCTAGAAGTAATATTTGTACAACATATATCTTCTAACATAAAACCCCTGTAGACGACATGATACCCTTCCCCCACCTTACCAATTGCTTCAAAGAGAAAGAGAAGCTAAAGAACAAACACAGCTTGTCCTACTATAAGGGAAAGGACCTAAGCCGAGGGACAGATTAGCTACTTTTTATTCAACGACTGATTGTTCATTCCTTTCCAACTGTAAAGCATCTACTACTCTAGCAACACTAGCAATCATTTCTTGCACCAAACACAATTGATTGGTTTCTTAACATTTGTTTTCACAAACACTTACGAGCTAACCTGACCATACAATTATATTTTTAGGTTATCTTGAAAAACTTATTAAAATATGCTTTAAAATGTCTTTATGAGCATAGACTCGTCTAAACATTTATATACATGCATATATCATCATGAGATGAGCTTCATTAAGCTCTAGAAATAAGTAGATTAGAGGGGAATTTTAAAACTCTTGAAGGTATAGTTAATATCACATGGTTATGTGAATTTTTCCACCGGAAATAATCCTATTCTTAACCCGTCAGACACTAAATGTAAACATTCTAAATTACATTTACCACATTGCCTAATCTCTTCTCCTAGACTCAACTACAGTTGGTATTATTAACATCACATTATTAACTAACACAATTAAACAAACCTCCTACGAAGCTTTTGCAAGTTTTCAAATAACAAAATAGGAAATATCATTTAGTTCCAGAAGAAATTAACAGTGAATATTAATTCAGATTAGGCTACCTAGGCAGCATGAGGTCACCTGTAGAAGAAACGATTTACCACCAAATAGAGAACGCACAAACAAGACAATCACAGCATCTGCAATGTTCAATTGAGATTAAAGTACTGCCAATCCCATGTTATTGATTGTTCTAATTTGATTAGACGGTACGAGTATGAAGCACAAAAACTGACACAGAAACATCAAACACCGGTAATAATTTGAGAAAATTAATTAATTGAATGTAATAAAAGTGTTGTTGTCGTACACGCATTCAATCAGAGGTGTTGGTGCTATAAAGTTTAGAAATAGAATGTATATCAAACAGAAATTATAATAATAAGTTGAAGAAATGGTAAAAGTTTTGCTGATAAAATCCACACTAAACAAAGTTTGGAATTGGCCGTTGACTGCCCTAACGAAACCATCTTTCCCAAAATTTGGGACCGGTTATGTAACACACATATGAGGAGTTTGTTACAAAATTTGGGACCGGTTATGTAACACACATATGAAGAGTTTGTTACTGGATAAGTACAACAACAACATTTTACAGTAAAATGAAACATCTCTTAATCCAGGTTTTTTTAAGTGACAAATACATATAATCCCAAACCAAATTCAATGTGCTACACTCTTCCTTCATATTGTTCATCACCAGAAAATAAAAGAACAAATTTAGACTAGCTATGAAACGTTTTTCTAGAAATAAGTAAAGTATTAAATACAACAACAGAGAGACGAATCTGCAAACAACTCACGGGTCACGACCAAAACTATAGACGAATTATGGGCTGAACGAATTATGACACGCATACTTCTTAATCGTGAAGCTCAATTTCCTTCATGTATCGAAAACCACTCAAGATACTACAGAAGATTTTGTATTCAATCAGAGTAGGGTTTGATCTTGAACCTGTAAAGAAGCCTCTTCTTTTTCAAGGTAGGATTGTCAACAGTGAGGAACAATTTTCCCAGTTCACTAACTTTGAAGCTACTGGAAACCACTGGTTCATCACTGGGAGACATCTTTGTAGCCTTCTGAATAATAACCGCATATCCATCTTTAGCATCAGGTTTGAATTCAGCACCGTAACTAACCTCCCAGCCCACTACGCGCAACTCCCAGACAATAATGCATTTCTGCAAATCACACACCGCAATTCACTGAGATATTCCATTCATAGACATATACAATAAAGTCTCGTATTATTAAAAAAGAAGAGAAAAAATGATTGCAATCGCACCTCGTAAATAGCAATTTCCACTGTTTGCTTTGTGGTCGGCTTTACCGGAATTTCTGTGATGGGATCAGACATGCTGAAGTCTGGATTGCAATCACAGAAATCCACACTCAGGCCGCCATACTGAACTGGCACTTGCTCTGGAGAAATATACCTAAACAATTTTGTAGACAATAGAAAGTGAGTTCACAAATTCACAGCCTAACAAACAAACCCGAGAATTAAATCTGTAAGAGATTTCAAATCTGACAATGCTTATTGTTCAATTCACTAACTTGAAAAGTGTATCAGGAGACTTGGATGGGCCTGCAAACACAAATTTACTCTTTGTTCTCTGAGTCAAGAACGGATTGATCATGGTATAGAATGCAAGATACCACCACGGCACATTGATAAAAACCTAGAGAATTAAAATTGAAATGAATTAACAAAGAAAACAAACCATACCACTCATCATTTCATCATCATTTACTATTAATATCCCATTTCCAAATTGACAAATAGATAACCGAATGAATCACCATTTTAGTCCTCAATTGTAAGATCAAGTAATTTGATCCTCCAAATTTACAGAATAACAGATTAGTCCCTAAAATTGAATATCAACAACCAATTTAGTCCCGTTGCCAATAAGTTCAATCAATCTTGATAAATCTGAATTGCAAAACAGATATTAGCAAAAGCCCTTAACAAAATTTATGAAAACATGCTGCTACTAAGCATGCCCTAAACAACTTGTCAACTCAACATTTCTGACTTTATCAGATGACAACTATGAAGCACAGATACAGACACGGAAACTAACATGTCAACATAGTTTGAGAAAATGAATGAATTGAATGCAATCAAGGGGTCGGACACTAACAAGTGTGAGACACTGGGACATGCCTAACTGTCTGTGCTCCAGAGAAAGACAAAAGTATTGAATTAATTGACGATCTTCAATTTCAAGTAAAGACATTTCATAAATTTGGTCGGAACCCTAAAATATCCATGACTAAAATGGCAATTAACTGATCGATAACATAAATAATTAGATAATAAAACAATAAAAATGGGAATGTGAATCAACCTGTTTAGCAACAAACTCGGGATAATTATCCTGAAGCAACTGCAAAGCTTGTTTAGTAGCAATTCTCAGTTCTCTCTTAGCAGGACCAGGAGAGTTTTTAAGATCATTAACTTGAAAAACAGTGTTAACACAACCAGGATTGAAATCAAGTTTCCTAATACTCTTCTCCAAGAACTGAATCCTCCAACGCAAAAACCTGTTCCTTCTTTCCTCATTAGAAAAAGTCTTATCATAAAGTTCCTTATTCTGAAACTCACCATAAACATTATAACAAACAGGGTGACCTTCTCTTGAATAACCATGCATGAAAACAACTTTGTCTAAATCATCACCTAGATCTTCATCCAAAAGTGATTCTATGTTGAAATCTTTCCTCCATTGAAGTGTGTTGTTAATCATTGTGAGTGATTCCTTCACTTTGAACTCTCTGGCTCTTAGGAATTTGAGGAGAATCACATCGGTTCTTTCGTCTTGGAGAAGAGGAACACCCCAAATTGAAACTTGTTGTTCCGTTAGGGTTTGTGTTAGGAGTTTCTTTAATTCTTCGAGTGAATCTCTTTCGGAATCAGATAGATCGCTAACTCTGTTGCTTTCTTCTTTGAATGAAACTGAATTCTGTGGAATCTTATTCTGTTGGAGTTGGTTGTGGTTTTCTTGTTCTTCTTCTTTGGGTTGTTCAACCACAACATCTTGTGATGAGTTACCTTTTGGGTCGGTTTCTGGTTCAGGTTGTTGTAACGGTACATCATGTAGTTCATTTTTCTCGATGACCGGGAGTTCCGGTTTCGGTTCAGGTTCGGGAGTAACGGTGGATGAATCAGCTTCATGCGGTAGTGTGATATGTGGAGGAGGAGGAGGAGGAGGGGTAGGGTTTGAGTCGTTATTTTCGGCCATTTGTAAAAAGAGAGAGTAATGATAAGGTTGAAGTTGAAGTACGCGAGTACTTGTGAACTACGATGCAGAGAGAGACAGAATGTTGAAGAATGGTTTTGGAGAGGTTGAAGTAGTAAGTAAGAGAAGTAACAACTCCTCCAAAGAAGTAACAACTATGAAGTGAAGTTCTGCTAGATGGTTTCAAAAGACAACATTCAGCGGCCGAATCCTATGCTGTATGTCAATGTCAATGTCAATGTTTGCGAAGTCATACAGTTTTACTCTGTTTTATTACACCCACACCACCACATAGGTTTCTTTCTATTTTTTTAGTACTATTAGATTTATTTTCGAAAATTATTTATAAGTGTCTTAAAGGTATTTATTAAAGAAGCAAAAATAGAAATATATTAAAAAAATTATTTTATTTTAGTGTTTTAATGTAAATAAATAAAAGTTAATTAAGATTTTTAATTATAATTCTAAATGTTACGTTGATGTAACATTAATTTTTGAATGTGATAATCAAATATAGTTACTAAATATTACAAGCAAAATCACATTAAAAAAGAAGCAAAAATGTACAAACAGAATGAATAACGTTCTTAACAGAAGTTTGAAAATGAAGCACGTTTTCCTTAGTTCTAAAAATTAATAAGAATTATGTTAAGGAAAAGATAGCTCATGGATTTTACAAATGTTTCTATTATTCCACAAGAAATATAGAGGGTTCATTTCACCATAAGAATCACTCCAAAAGGCAAAGGGTAAATGTAACACTCCAATATTTTTATATATATTATATATGTGTTTTTTTAGTAATTGCCATGATTTATTATTTAATTAATAATTATCCTATGTGTAACTTGATTTATTTTAGTTGATAAAAATATTAGTTGAATTATTTAATTAAATTTGAATTTATAGAAATTATATTATTTGTTAGTTTTATTTTCGATGAAATAAGTATTCATTTTAGGAGATAGTAGAGTTAGTGAAACCCAACCCTCATGTATAAAAGTGTTTTAAAAATATTTTTGGTTCATCCACCTTTAGAAAGAAAAAAAAATAGTGACTTGTCTCATTCCTTTTACTTCTCCTCATAACAAGATTTTATGATAATATAGACTTTATGTTTGTGTCTCAACCAATTAAAGAGGAGATAATATACATTTACTTTAATTCATTTTTTAAAAGAATGTTACAAATTTAATTATAGGTGTTATCTTTTTGTGCAATTAAGAGAAGACAAAAAAAAAAAAAAAAACTCCTTTGTTATGTCTCACGCCTCCATCTCTCGTAAATCAATATTATAATTTTATTTTATTTTAATTCTCTACAAAAAGAATTCTAGGCAATTTTTGATGTCATAACTAT
>JBBPBS010001012.1:4017873-4033421 GCA_037974835.1 Cicer judaicum
AAAAAAAAAAAAAAAAAAAAACTCCTTTGTTATGTCTCACGCCTCCATCTCTCGTAAATCAATATTATAATTTTATTTTATTTTAATTCTCTACAAAAAGAATTCTAGGCAATTTTTGATGTCATAACTATTAGCAAAAAAAATAAATAAAAGTAGTCTACACACCTTCCTATTCTATTCTCATACGTATTTGTGTTTTCTCCTAAATTCTCAAATTTTCCATCACAAACAAAAGAAAGAAAAAAAGAAAAGAAACATAGTCTACTTCCTTTTCTCACACCATAATTATCATCAAGTTGAATTACAATTTTCCTTCTTCTTTAAATACCATTTCAAGTAAAGTTTGAGCTTTTGTCTTGTCCTTTGGTTCATGGAGCTTAGAACGTGTTGCTAGGAAGTAAAAAACCTAAGGTAAGGGTTTTTCTCCGTGCAAGGTTAGACTAGATATTAAATTAACGGTTTGTAAGATGTTGATATGATATCTTGAGGTCTTACAAGAAAAATGTTGATTTTATGCCTGTTTTAAATAATTTAACTATAAGGTTTTGATTTTTTTTCGAGTAATATGTTTGTCTTGATAAACTTAATTATAAAATTTCGACATCTATTATTATAACATGAACAATACGCTTGTTGTCATATATTTGACGTAAAGTTGCAATTTTTGTTTTGTTTAAGTGTACTTAATTATAAAGTTATTATTTTTATTATGATTTCATGAGTAAAATTTTTGATAGGATGTATTTAATTTAAAGATTCGATTTTTGTGTTATTTCATTTCAAAATTTTGATTTTTATGAATACTATATGAGTTTTGGGGGATTGATGAATTTTTTAATTGAGATAATATGATTAAATTTATTTTTATGATGTAGTTATTGGTAAACCTCAATTTGTATGCCTAAATGACTAATAATAGTAGAAAATTTATATTAGAAGAAATAAAGTTATATTTGTATGTGTTCTTCGTTATTTGAGTTTGATGTCTATCAATGACATGTCGCTAAATCCAAATTTTATAGTTTATAAAATGAAAGTTGTGATTGTAAGACATTTATTCACGTGTTTGTGTGTTATATATTTAGAATACAAAATTATTGATTCTTGTTCGTAAGCATCCATAAGAATGAAATCTTGATGTCATATGTGATTAAAATTTAACTTGAAATATTTTATATTTGTGGTTGCCTAAGTGGCTGGTGATTAGTGTTTTAAATATTGTTATCATTGTATTTGCTTAAGTGGTTAATGATTTATGTGTTAGACATTGTTCCCTTTGTGATTATCTAAGTGGATAGTGACATGTACCTTTTGAGCATCATAATCATTTCATGACATATCATATGCATCTTTGTGGACACATGTGTGGCTGATTTAATTTTTTTATTGGTATGAGTGACTTTTGTGTGGATGCCTGTGTGACTGGTTATATCCGGTTCATATACGTTTAGGCTCATGCAAAACTTGTATATATTTTATTCTTATTTAATTTTGATCTAATTATTTATTGTAAGGTGAGTTGTCACTTGATTTACTTAGATGCATATTATGACTTTTCATATATCCTTGCGAATTATCAAAGAATTAATTTCTTTAAATTTTTTATTACAAAAAAAAAAATGTATATTCATATTTTATGGCTTTAAACTTACTATTTGGTTTAGTTTTATTGTGGTACGAACTAACCTTTTACACTAATATTTAGGTACTAATGATATCGAAGAGGTTCATGAATGATGTTTGCTTGGTGAACATGCGTGGAAAAAAAAAAAAGAGGATTTAACTTAAAAGTAATATTTGTATTTCTAAATCCGAAGTGGTAAATTTCTAAAGTTTATTTTCTTTTCATCGTTAATTTTAAATAAAAATGCGGAGGTGAGGTTTCTTCCGCTAGAAAAAATTTAAATTAGTCAACCTTGCTCTTTTTTTATTTATTTATTTCATTTAAAGAGAATTTATTATGTTTTTTTGATGTAAGTGAATGTTTTTCTAACAATAAGCCGATTATCCTTGAAAAAAAAAAAATATAATAATGATATCTAGTAAATCGCATTATGTTTTTT
Source organism: Cicer judaicum (assembly GCA_037974835.1). NCBI lineage: Eukaryota > Viridiplantae > Streptophyta > Magnoliopsida > Fabales > Fabaceae > Cicer > Cicer judaicum. The sequence goes on from JBBPBS010001012.1 coordinate 4,019,937, forward strand.
ACCCAAAATGATATTAAGTTTTTTTCTAGTGAAATTTTCCTTATTTCATGATGTACAACTCCTAAGAAAAAAAATATTATTGTCGTTTTTAAAAGAGAACAAATATCTATAAGTAATGTCTTGGATCAAAATTTGGGGCATTTCAGTAAAAGCTATGACTCCTGATGAATCAAGTAAGATTACTCTCCAAGTTCAAGAAATATCATTCTCCAGATTTAAGCAAGATTTAAGAACGATCTTGAAGTGTATACTTCAACCTATCTCCGAGATATATGCAATTGTGATAAAATGATCATGAATCACTGTCTAAGATGAATGACAAGAAGCCTATAAATCAACATTCTTCAAAAGCAGATAAACGAAGAATGTTCAGTCAAGAACATTCTTGTTTCAAATATGATCTTATCCATAAGCTGACACACGACAACTAGACTCATTCCAACGATCATATGAGTTGTAATAAACCTCCTTGAGGCCTATAAAAAGAACCCCAAGCTCAAGGACAATTAAGAGTTTCAAGTGCAAAACAATACATCACTTACTTACATTCTTTCACTTGAAAATCTCTCATTTACATACAAAGAATCATTTTTTTCTCATTCGAATTCTAGAATAATTTTATTGATTTCATATGTTAAAGAATCTAAACTTAAACAAGTGTTGTGCTTACTGAAATTTTGCCAAGGTAAGGGATTTTCCCCATGCAAGGTTAGGCTAGATATTAAATTATCAGTTTGTAAAATATTGATATAATGTTTTGAGGTCTTAAAAGAAAAAATGTTGATTTTATGTCTGTTTTAAATAATTTAACTATAAGGTTTTGATTTTGTTTTAGTAATATGTTTGCCTTGATAAACTTAATTATAAAATTTTGACATCTATTATTATAACATGAGTAATATGCTTGTTGTCATATATTTGACGTAAAGTTGCAATTTTTGTTTTGTTTAAGTGTACTTAATTATAAAGTTATGATTTTTATTATAATTTCATGAGTAAAATGTTTGTTAGGATGTATTTAATTTAAAGTTTGGATTTTTATGTTATTTCATTTCAAAGTCTTGATTTTTATGAATACTATATGAGTTTTGGGGAAATTGATGAAAAGTTTAATTTTTAATTGTGATAATATGATTAAGTTGATTTTTATGATGTATTTATCGATAAACCTCGATTTGTATGCCTAAATGATTAATAATGAGAGAAAATTTATATTAGAAGAAATAAAGTTGTATTTGTATGTGTTCTTCGTTATTTGAGTTTGACGTCTATCAATGACACATCGCTAAATCCAAATTTTATAGTTTATAAAATGAAAGTTGTGACTATAAGACATTATTGACGTGTTTGTGTGTTATATATTTGGAATAGAAAAATTATTGATTCTTGATTGTAAGCATCCATAAGAATAAAACCTTGATGTCTTATGTAATTAAAATTTAACCTGAAATATTTTATCTTTGTAGTTGGCTAAGTGGCTAGTGATTTGTGTTTTAAATATTGTTATCATTGTAGTTGCCTAAGTGGTTGATGACTTATGTGTTTGACATTGTTCCCTGATTATCTAAGTGGATGGTGACATGTACCTTTTGAGCATCATTATCATTTCATGACATATCATATGCATCTTTGTGGACGTCTATGTGACTGGTTTAATTTTTTCATTGGTATGAGTGACTTTTGTGTGGATGCCTGTGTGAGCTTACTCAAATTTTGCCAAACTTTTTAAATTATTATATTGTAAACTCAAGACTATAGTATTGAGAATAGTTTGAGTAGTTTGTAGAAAATGCTTATATGATAAAAGGTAAAGTGTAAAAAATCCTCTCTAAAGATTGAAAGATAATCTGTTGAAATCCTTTCTGAGATGAAAGGTAGTGTTGTGTAACAGATCAAGGTTGATCTGGACTGGTGGTATAAAAACCATGAACATTCTCTTTTTTAAACACTTAGTGAATAATCTCACAATTGTGACGACTAGACATAACTAGGATTGGGTGAACCACGATAAATCTCTATGTGATATCTCTTCTCTTATCTATATTTATATCTAGTATTTTGATTATCATGCTACTAATTCTAAGTCATGCAATTTTGCCTATGATATGTAACATGTTCTGAAGATGCAACAAGGCGACGTTGCTCGTGCCACTAATTTAAAGTCATGCAATTCTGCCTCTAACTACTTGAACCAAGCAACACATCATTTAACTCTGATGATCAAGTTATATTATGGTGAAGAAATTTAATGGCTCTGATTGATAGTCAACGCTTTGATGAAGACTGAGCTGTTTCATAATTCTAATGGTCCAAGTACACACTCTGATATGTTGCCACTGCTCTTAAACAAGCGTACGGAAAAATATTAAGGTGGATTATTTTCAAGCGCTATCTGGACATTCTTGTATATAATCTTTCTAGAATCTTTGGTTGAAGATTCGTTTTGGAATTAATCAAGTTTCAACAGTCATATTCCCAAACTGTATCTATAACGATTTATTCTTTGTGAAGATCTCTATTGACCCCGCACAAGGAAGAAACATTCAGAAATTCATGAAGAATTATTGTCAAGTGCTATATGGAAATTCTTGCATATAATCTTTCTAGAATATTTGGTTGAAGATTCATTTTGGAATTAATCAAACTTCAACAGTTATATTTCCAAACTGTATCTATTAAGGTTTATTTTTTATGAAGATCTCTGTTGACCTCGTGCAAGGAAGTTACATTCAAAATTTGTTTTGGACAATATTGAAACCCTAATGCATGCTATATAAAGGGATCAATTTTGAAGAAGACTACATAATAGTTTCAAGGTTTTAGTTATGTTGAGACAGTTATTCATATCTTGTATGACTTAGTTCTTTGCGCTCTATTTTAGTGTGAAGTTCATTGTAATTAATCTGCATAAAAGAAGCAAAACAAAACCTTGTTTGACCCATTTGTAACCCAGTCCAGTAGTGTCACTTTATAGTGTTTGAGAGTTTTGGTCTCAAGGATGAGCACTTTATAGTGTTTGAGAAAAGATCCATCTTTTCAACATGTCTGGTTTTGGTGATAAAGCCACACGAGGAATCATCAACAGACCCCTCTATTTGATAGAGAGCGTTTTAAGTAGCGGAAGGACATGCTCATAATTTTCTTTAATTCACAAGATCTTGAGCTTTGGGATTTAGTTGAAGATGGGTACAACTGCTCATGCGAATGAAGGTGGTATTGAAATATCCAGAAAGGAGATGAATGCTGATTAAAAAAAATTCAAGATGCATCATAAAGCTTGAACGTTTAGGATTAATGCGACCACATTCAAGGCGTTTGACAAGTGTAACTACAAAGAAACATATAAGAATATCTATGATGCTCTAGTTCTGACCTATGAAGGAAGAAATGAGGTCAAAGAGGCAAAAGCTAATCTTGTGGTCATAAAGTATGAGCTTTTTACGATGGAGAAAAATAAAGATATTGAGACTATGTTTTCTAGGTTTTACACTCTAGTCTCAGGATTAAAAGTGTCTCAAAAGAGCTACACAACTACTAATCATGTCAAGAAGATCCTAAGGAGTCCGCCCAACAAGTGGAGACCCAAAATCGCAGCTATTCAAGAAGCAATAGACCTGAATAGTCTTCGTTTGAAGGAGTTAATCAGATCTCTCAGGTCTCACGAGATTGAACTTGTACAGGATGAGCCCAAGAAGATGTATAAGACTCTGGCTCTCAAATCCAAGCAAAATACGGCTACAAGTAGCAGAATAATCAGAGGATAGTGATTCAAAGGATCAAAATTGCAACTTAGAGGATGAGGAGCTTGCTTTCATATATAGAAAATTTAGTGGATATGGCATAACAAGAAGAAGTATTTCCCTAAAAAAAAGTTATAGGTAGTCCAAAAGAGGAAATAATGACAAGTTTGACAAGAAAAGCATCATCTATTATGGATGTAATGAACCTGGTCACGTCAAGTCAGAATGTACCAATCTGGAGAAAGGGAAGTTCTAGAGGAATGATTCCAAGTCTAATAAGAAGATTTTCATAGCTACATGGAATGACTCTGGTGAATCCTTTATTGATGAAGAGCAAGCTGATTTGGCTTTGATGGCTGATGTTGAATCTGAGTTTGTGGATGAGGAAATTGAGGTACTTTCTTATTTAACTCGTACTGAATTAATTACATTTATAACTGATTTTCTAAAATAAAAATCACATTATTTCTTTAAAACAAAAAAAAACTCTCAAAAAAGTTAATTCGAATTTGACTGAACAATACAACTTTCTCAAAAATGATTTTGAAGAACTTAATAGAGAAAATCTGACTTTGAATAGTAAATTATTTCAAAACCATAAGAGGAAATCATTTTCAATTCAGTCAAATATGAAATAGTATTTTAGGATTTCCTTGAAAACAACATTGATAGAAGCATACTTGCATTTATGATTTATGGCATTAGCATAAATAATAAGAGAGGAGTAGGATTTAAGGAAACAATGATTAAGTCTAAATTTACTCCTTCTAATGAGATGTATAATGTTTGCTCCAAGAAAGGTCACATTAAAATAACTTGTCCTATGCTAACATCATGGAAAGATAAGAAACCTTTAAGAACTAACACACAGGGACCTAACCAAATTTGGGTACCCAAAGATAAGATTGTCTATGCTGCAGATGTTCTTAGCAGTCAAATTGAAATACCAATTATGGTATTTGGGCAGTGGATGCCTGCAACATATGACAAGAGAAAGATCTATTCCTAGACCCATGTTTGACCAATGGAGGATCAATGACTTCTAGAAGAAAATAAAAAGGCCAAATCGTTGGACACTGCATAGTTGGTAACAACACCCTTACTTCTATTTATAATGCTTGTTAGTTAAGGGACTAAAACATAACCTATTGAGCATAATTTAATTAAGTGACAATGATTATGATGTAATCTTTAATCAAAAGTAATGTTGGGCAATAAGTCAATCTGATGGGTTTGTTTTGTTTATTGGCCAGAGGCAAAGTAACATTTATAAAATAAACCTTTCAAACTTAGAAAAACAAGAGGTAAAATGTTTTATGTTCTTGAATGATGAATAACTGATTTGACATAAAAGATTGGGCCATGCCAATTTGAGGTTAGTCACAAAATTAAACAAATTTCAAATTGTTAAAGGCCTACCAAATCTTAAATACAAATAAGAAGTTATTTGTGAGGCTTGTCAAAAAAGGAAAAAAAGAATATTTTTCTCCTAAATATATTGCTTTCACAAACAGATTTCTTGAACTTTTACACATTGGTTTTCTTGGCCCAGTTTAAACAACCTTGGTAAGTGGGAAAAATATGGACTTTTCATTGTTGATGATTATTCCCGTTTGACAGGGGTTAAGTTCCTTAAACTTAAGGATGAGTCATATAAGGTATTTATTACCTTCTACAATTAAGTGCAAAATGAAAAATCTTTTTCAATAGTAATTATTCGTAGTGATCATGAAAGTAGTTTGAAAACAAACTTTTTGAAAACTTATGTGAAGAGAATGATATTTTACACAATTTATGCTCTCCTAGAAAAACTCAACATAGTGGTGTTGTATAAAGGAAAAATTACACTCTTCAAGAAATGGCTCACACTATGTTGCTAAACATTTTTTGGTTGAGACAATAAATACTGCATGTTATATTAAGAACATAGTCTGTATGAGACCTATTCCAAATAAGACACCTTATGAATTATGGAAAAGTAAAAATCCCACCATTTTTTGTGTGTAGTTTGGTTGTGTTTGTTATATTTGGAACACTATATTTAGTCTTGGAATGTTTGACCCTCGCTCAAAAAGGTATAACTTCTTGGGATACTTTGAAAGATCTAAAGATTATAAAGTATACAATAGGGAAACTATTATTGTAGATGAGTTAATACATGCTATGTTTGATGAAAAGTAGTTTGCCCTCAAAAAGTATAGCTAGATGAGGTTCCTACAAGTTCAAAAAATCCAAAGGAAATTGTAAAAACCATAGGAAGCAGGAAAACCAAAGGAAACAAAAAAACTAGAGGAAGAAGGAAAATTAGAGGTATTAGGCAAATCAAAGGAACATAACGAAATAGCAGAGGATAAAACTAATGTTAGAACAAGTCAATAAGCTAAAATTTGATGGAAGTACAAGTTATTCAAAGTCTCTAATTATTGGGAACTCTAATGATCTTCTAAAGGCGAGATCAACTCTCAAGGACACTACTGTTGAGACAAAATCTCAAATTAATGTTTTGATGATAGTTAAACAAAAGGTTAATTAAGACTTCTAATTATGATGCTAAGTGATTTGGTATTTAACATGTGTATTTGAGTGTGTTAAAACAAGATAGGTACTAAGCATTACAAAGTAGATCTTATTAAAATAAAGAAAGCAAAATCAATGAAATGAAGAACGTTCTTGACAGACTTCTTGAAAACACATAACGTTCTCCACATCTGCGATAAACAAGAATGATTAGATTTCTATACAAAAGATTAGATCCAGGAAATGTAATCCATTCCATATTTTCATCAGAAATATACAAGGATTAATCTAAGCAAGAATTACTCCATAATTGGAAGGCAAAAACACTTTGCTTCACAAAATACATAAAGCAAGATCATTCTCCAAGTTAAGCAAGTGCAATTACAAACTGACATGCTGTAAAAGACACTATTGATGTACTTTCAATCAGACATGCACATGTTATTCAAGGCATGGGATAACTTCAAAAAACTAACAAGATCAGAACATTAGTCAGCTCCTCTCAAGACAAATTCGAATAACATTTTTGGTTCACAAGAACATTCCTATTTTCAGCAAGAACATTCTTGCTTTATGGTTAATCTTATCCATTCACTTACTCATGACAACAGGACTATTTCCGACGGCTAAATGATATGTCATAAGCTCTCTTGAAGCCTATAAATAAAGCTTCACCATGAAGAACAAATCATAACTCCAAGTGCCACGCAAAACATCACTCATTCAATCATATTCGAGCTTCTCAATCATTCTAAGTTTCAATTTTGTCCTTAGTGTTACATTAAAATCAATACTGAATGAGTTCTAAAATCTAGAATCTATTCTCAAACAAGAGTTGAGCATACTCAGATCTCAGATTCTAACAATCTCAAAAAACATTACTTTGTAACTCAAGGCTATATTGTTGACCCTTTTATGATTTAAAAGGAAGCTTGTAAAATCGTTTTTGAAATAGTGTAAGGTAACTGGTGCAAATCATTTATAAGTAGAAAGTTAGAACTTTGTAATGGATCATGATTGATCTATGAAAGCTGTGTGAAAACCAAGAACGTTCTTGCTTTGAGCACTTAGTGGAAAATCTCACAATTCTAGGTTTCGTCAAAAGCTAAATACATTGCTGAAGGAGGGTCATCAACCATAGCACCATACTTTGATGACTCAGATTATTATTTTGGAAATGCAAAATGCAGTTGTTTCTAAAGTCACAAGACAATGGTATATGGTGCATCATTATAGATGGAGATTTCATGTCAAGAGTAGATCAAACTGATTCAACGTCTACTGAAAAGAAAGAAGTAGATTAGACAGTAGATGAAAAATCTAAGGTACTTCTAAACTCAAAAGCTCAATTATTTTTATCATGTGCTTTAGAAATGTACTCAATTATTTCTAAGGTACTTCTAAGCTCAATTATTTTTGTAATGTGTGCCATACTGAAAAGAAAGTATGGCACACATTACAAACTCACCATGAAGGAACAAGCCATGTTAAGGAAACAATAATTGATATTGACACACGGAAGTTCGAATTATTTGAAAGGAATCAAGGAGAGACAATTGATGAAATGTACTCAAGATTCACAACCATAGTGAACTAAATGCGCTCTCTTGGAAAATCCTATTCCGTGCACAATAGGGTAAGGAAGATCGTGAGATATCTTCCAATCATGTAGAGACCAATGGTAAAAGCTATAAGTCAAGCCAAGAATCTTGAGATTCTAGGTTTCAAAGAACTTATTGGAACTCTAAGGGCACATGAAGTGCTGCTACCGGAAGATAAACCTGTAAAGAAAGGTAAAGTAATAGCTTTAAAGGCATCTTAGAATTCAACAAGCATTCAACAATCAAATGAGAAAAGTGATTCGGAAGATAGCCAAGAAGATGTTCATGAAGAGATTGTTCTCATCATAAGAAAGATACAAAAAATGACGAGGAGAAGCGATAAGATAAAAAAGAAAATTTTCAGATAAAAAGGACTTCAAAACTAAAGTAGATAAAAGTAAAACTGAATGTATATTGTATAAAAGAGTACCAAAGAAATTTCCTTTTAGGAGGAAATCAATGATGGTAACCTAGGATGATTCTGATGAATCAAAAACAGATGAACCTAAAGAAGCCAACCTATGTTTGATGGCAAACACTGAAGATATAGCGGTAACAAATTCTGAACCTTGTCTTTTATGTGAACAAATGGAAAAATAATTTGATAACTTACTGAATGATTCAAACTTTCTTATTCAAAAGTATAGTTCCTTTAAAGAAAAATTTCACAAGGAAAAAGAAGAGAAAGAAAAAACTGAGGCTAATGAATGATAAACTTAAAGTGATCATTCAAAATCTGAAAAGAATCTCAACTCAAAGATTTTAAAATTGAAAGTCAAGAATATTTTGCATCTCAAAAGGAGAACATTCTCCTTAAAGTTGAAGTTGAACTTTTTAAAAATGATTTTTCAAATTTCATTAAAGCTATTGAAACCTTTCATAAAATCATGGGATTTCAAGTTCGAATATTCGATAAAGTTGGTATTGGTTTTGTTAAAACTAAAAAAACCAAAATGTATGAAAACTTTTTTGTTCCTGAAAGGAAAAATGGTAAATGCAAAATCACATGTTCATATTAAAACAAGATTGGACATTAGGAATTTGCATACTATTTTAATAAAAAAAGGTGAAAAAAATCAAGAACAAAAAGATCTTCAGAAAAAAAAGAACATTCCGGAGCAAAAACAAAATTTCTCAAAATTTGAAAAAAGGAGAATGCTCTCCAGCAAATGTAACAAAAAGAGAATGTTCTGAAATTTTACCAAAACCAGTTACAACTCAATTGTCTAAACCTTTTTCAAAACAAACCACCAGATATTCATCCTTGTCCAAGTTTTTCCACTCTTAGACAACATACGATATTAAAAAGGAATCATATTTTAAAACTAACTCTCAAGGATCCAAGACCAAGTGGGTACATAAAGTTAATGCAACAAATCATGTAGGATGGGTTTCAAGATGTCAAGAAAAAGCCATGGTTCTTGGACAATGGTTGTTCAAGACATATGACGAGTGATAAGAATTGCTTCATGTCCTTTATAAAAAAGGATGGAGGGTGTGTAACATTTGGGAACAATGATCAAGCAAAAATCAAAGGCAAATGTACCATAGGTAAAGTAAATTATGCCAAAATCAATGTTTTTCAATATGTTCAAGGAATGAAACATAAACTTCTAAGTATTAGTCAACTCTATGATAATGGCTTTGAAATTATTTTTAAACCAAACACATGTGAAGTGAGAATGGAAAATTCTGGTGAAATTATATTTTCTGCATCTAGAAAGAAAAAACTCTATATTTTATACATTGAAGAACTACCAGTTGAATCTTGCCTCATGTCCATAAATAAAGACAAATGGATACGACATAAGAGAACTGGACATGTGAGTAAGAAAACAATTTCAAATTTATTAAAATTAGGTCTTGTTAGAGGACTTTCTAAAATAAACTTTGAAAAAGATTAAATATGTGAAACTTGTGCAAAGGAAAAACAAGTTAAGAGTAGTTTTCACTCAAAATAATTTATATCAACTAAAAAACGTCTTGAACTACTTCACATTGATCTTTTTGGTCCCATCGAAACCACTAGTCTAGGAGGTATGAAATATGGTTTTGTCATTGTTGATGACTTTTCTAGATACACATGGGTATTGTTTTTAAAACAAAAGGATGATGCATTTGATGCCTTCAAAAACTTCTATGAAAAGGTTCAAAATGAAAAGGATTCCAATATAATCATTGTAAGAAGTGATCATGGAGGTGAATTCATAAATACATCTATCAAAACATTTTTTTGATGAACTTAGCATCTTTCATAATCTATCTTGTGTAAGAACTCCTCAACAAAATTGAGTTGTTGAAAGAAAAAAATAGAACTTTACAAGAGATGGCAAGAACGGTCTTGGAAGAATCAAATGTTGAAACGTATTTATGGGCTAAAGCTATAAACACTTCTTGCTACATTTTAAATCGAGTTTCCATTAGAAAAATCATAAACAAAACACCCTATGAGATCTAGAAAAATAGGAAACCAAACAGTTCATGTTTGCATATCTTTGGTTGTTATTGCTACATCTTAAACAACAAAGATAACTTAGGAGCATTTGATGCAAAATCGGACAAAGATGCACATATTATTTGATGTGTTTAATGATGTTGATTTAAAAAAGAAAAATGATGACGAGGAAGAACAATATGGACAGTCACAACAGATTGTTCCGTAGGAAAACGAGATTGATAAACAATCCTCATAATCAAATCACTAGAGATACAACTGATCACATTAGAATAACAATGTCATTTAAAGATAATGTAAACAAAAACATGGCAATGATATCTCAAATTGAACCCAAACCTATCAAAGATGCAATAGTTGATCAATCTTGGATTGATGCATGAAAGAAGAATTTCTTCAATTTGAGAAGAATGAAGTCTGGACTCTTGTTCCAGATCTACTAGGTCAAACAATAATTGGAAAATGATGGGTCTTTAGAAACAAGCTAGATGAAGAAGGAAAGGTTGTGAGAAACTAATAAGGAGTATGAAGAAAGCTTTGCTCTAGTTGCAAGGTTAGAAGCGATACAAATTCTTCTTGCATATGCATCTCATAAACATATCAAACTTTTTGAAATGGATGTTTCAAGTTATTTTTTGAATGGCTTTTTAATTGAAGTTTATGTTCGTCAACCTCTTAGTTTTGAAGATCAAAAGAAATCGAATCATGTTTTGAAACTCACCAAAGCCTTGTATGGTTTAAAGGAAGCTCCTAGAGCTTGGTATGAAAGATTAAGTTCTTTTTTTTTTGTTTTTTTATAGAAAATGAATTTTCCCATGGAAATATTGGCACAACACTTTTTTAGAAAGCAAATAAAAATGATCTACTCATTGTTCAAGTGTATGTTGATGATATTATTTTTGGATCAACAAGTGAACAAATGTGTGAGGATTTTTCAAATCTCATGCAAAGTGAATTTGAAATGAGCATGATAGGAGCATTGAGATATTTACTTTGTTTACAAATAGAGCGACATAAAGATGGAATTTTCGTATGTCAAGAAAAATATATCAAGGATCTTTTAACAAAATATAAAATGAGTGAAGGAAAAATTATGACTACTTCCATGCATCCATCATCTCTGACTACATGTCTTTGTTCCTGGAGTCAATCCCCTAACCGATCACACAAGAGCCTTATGCCACCATTATTCCTCCATTGTATCAATGTCCTCTTCCTTCAAGTAGTCAAGCTCCACTCGATATTCCGTAAATCCCTCAACCCTAGTTCAAGCAGTTCATCTTCCAAGGGTAGATCAATACGAGTCCTGGTAGGTATTGGCATTTCGAAATCCAAAAATATAGACACAACGTTTAATACAATTTTTGATGATGACTATGAACCCTCATCACCACCACAAATTCCCAAATCAAAAATTGCTTCTGCATCACAACCCTCTGAACCTTCAAAATCCCCAAAACCTCTTTCAAAATCACCAAAATCTCCTTCCAAAGTTAGTTCATCCAAAACCACTCCTTCTAAAACTAAACCAACAATTCATAAGTCCAACTCATCTTCAACACTTTCTCAATTTCTAGCCTCTAAAAAATTCAAAAACCCTAAAAACTAATAAAGGAAATTTCAAACCTAGAACGTTCTTCATCTAAACTCCTTACTTAAGAACGTTCTCCATTCAAAACTACAACCCAGAACCAAAAAAAACTTCCAAACTAGCAACCACAAAACCCTCAACCAAACCTTTTTCTTCCAAAATCCTTATTCCTCCCTTGATTCCTTCAAAACTTTAGAAACGCTATACTGAGAAGTGGGCTCAACGATCTATTGGCATTAGTCGAGTTTTTATATTTGAAAACCTACAAATTGAAGGAATCTCCATTCAACATCACACTGGTGCCCTTGGATGGACTACTTTTCTTAAAATATATGACTGATATTACCCTGGTTACATTCATGCATTTTACTTGAAAGTTGAAGCATTTGCAGATAAACCCCTCATTGTGTAAACACTAAAGGGTATTGAAATTCGTTTGGATCCTTTAACTCTCGCTGAAATTCTTAAATTGCCATATGAAGGACCAATAGTTTTTGGAAAAGACTGGTACTCAGTCTTAAACACTACCAAAGAAGAAGTGTTTCAAAAACTATTTCTTGATGGGTCTACAAATTTTTTCTCAACTGACCTAAAACCCTTCAAATAAAATTCAACAGTGTGAGTCAACATTCCATCCTTCCCCATTATGGCCGCCATAAATTTGTCTCTGATAATGACGCACTAGTCATTTATCATCTTCTTCATTGCAAGAAGTTGAATACGCCCTACCTGATAATCCAACACATGATTGCTGCAATCAACAAGGATTATAAGAGAAAAATTATTCATGCATTTTTGTATTCCCTTGTTGACTAAATCTTCCAACATTAAGATATCAAAATTCTCATCAAAGAACATCTCACATATGAAACAAATTCCCACACTCTCACCCTCACCAAAATCTACTTTCAATCCTTCTACCACTAAAAGGAAAAGGTCTGCACTCACCTCTACTGCCAACACCAATGCTGAGCAATCCTCACATCAAGAACGTCCTTCTACTCACCAACTTGTTGAAGGACGTTCTTTGTATCCTACTATTCTGCAAAATTTGAATCATCTCTTCGATCAAGTCTCCCCTACAATTTCTACATTTCCATCTTTCACCAATCCATCCTCTCAAGGTAATCTATGTCCTCCACTTCAAATCCAACACAACTCCTTGATGTCACCAGCATTTGTGACACCACAAAAAAAAAATTCCTCCATCTTTGGAATAAGCCAATATTTGGTTTTTCAGATTCATACATAGTTGGCCCATTTCTGCCTCATCATTCAGCTTCTACAAACTCTCTTACTCACATTAATACTTCATTTTCCACCTTATCCACATTATGTAAATCTGTTGCACCATCCCACAATACTCCTTTATCCACTCCAATTGAAGATGATAAACGTCCATTTAAAAGACCAAAATGGAAAGGGAAATATAGATTTTAAGTAAGATCATAAGTTCTTTTTGTATGACTACTTCTGTATTTTTTATGTTTTGAATCACTTGTATCATCACAAACATTATTGTTATATCAATGAACAATTATTATTTGGTTTAAATGATTAACACATATTGAGGGGGGGGGG
>JBBPBS010001012.1:4033662-4065692 GCA_037974835.1 Cicer judaicum
GGGGGGGGGCTTTTGTTTACTAAAAAACTCTCTAAATTATTATAATTGACATTGTTACTTCAACTTCTTTGTTTCGTCTGCTCTTACTGATTAAACATTCCTCTATTGATAAATTCTTGAGAGATGAACAATGGGTTCTTGCTAGTACAAGGAATTCAACGAATTCAAAAGGAATAATTTTGGGATCTTCTACCCAGACTAAAGGATAAGAAACCCATTGGAACCAAATGGATATTCAAGAACAAGCTGAACAAAAAGGGATAGGTTGTTAGGAACAAGACACACCTAGTTGCATAAGATTACAGTCAACAAGAAGGTATTGATTACACTAAGACATTTGCTTCGACGGTCAGGTTAAAGTCAATACGTATTTTACTTTCCTTTGCTGTTTTCAATAATATCACTTTATATCAAATGGATGGAAAAGTGTTTTTGTGAATGGTTACATAAATGAAGAAGTGTATGTAAAACAACCTCCTGATTTTAAAAATGATGAGTCTAAAACATAATTTATTGTAAAATAATCACACAATAAAGTTCAGCAACTTTTCGGTTGCAAAGGTGTTTTTGTAATGATCGCAGAGGTGTCGTGACTAGTGAGGTAGTTGTGGCAACAAATACATGGGAGTGGAGACTGTAGAAACAATAATGACGACTATGAAACGATGACAATATAGATAAAGATTGTAAAACTATTGAGATGTTAGCGATACAAAAATTTGTTTAGAACACTTTGCAAGTTGATTACGCAAGACAACATAACGTTTTTGGCATATGTTCTTGTTTTTCATATAAAAGTCAATTTGTATAAATAACAACACTCATTAGAGTGTTTCACCAATCTACATCCCAACTAGGCTTCTATGCCCATATATACCAAGGCTATGGAAAACACGATTTTCATTCCTTTTTATATGATTAATGTCTAAAATTTAAAAGTGATCCATTGAATTCACAAACTCAGTAGAATAGAATAAACATAACCATGAAACTAGTGTTTCTTCTGCAACCCTAGAAAATTGGTCTCACTTTCCATCTTCAAAACACAATTGTCGAAACTAAGATATTTCACAAAATTAGTCCCCAAAGCACACCCATGGCTTTTGCAATCTACACATCAGGAAGACAAAGTTTGTACCAATTCATTGCAGCCAAGAGGGCACCCTATGGGTTTTTGATTGAATGAGACACCCCACTATCCCATTGGTGAAACCTAAGTAACTAATCATTGTCACACCATATTTTGTGGACTGAGCTGGAACCTGTTGTTTCCTATGAACTTTATGTCTCCCACGTCCTCACCCTCTCCCACTTGAGGAACGAGAAACACAAGAAAAGAGGGTTGAATTATGTTTTATTTTAAAACATTTTTAACAAGGCTAAAATAAAGTAAATAGAAAAGCAGAATGACACAACCAATTTGTCCTAGTTCATCACAAACGCAATAGCTAGTGTTTAAACCAAGTTGGTTTTAAACTTAGAGTCTTGATGTTAACAAATGTATTTCATGAGAACAAAATATTTGATTTCATAGAGTATGAAAGAAGATTCATGTTTTTGAAGAAAATCTTAAATAAGATTTGATTCAGATATATGATTGAAGAAAATCTTTGACCAAGTTGAAAAGAAGATATGTTCAAATGTTTTTGAAGCAAATCTAAAATAAGATTTGTTTCAGATTTATGATTGAAGAAATTTTTTGGCCAAGTTTAAAAGAATATATGGTCAAAATTTGAAGAAGATTTAATCAAGAATTATCACTAGAAGTTATGAATTATTTACAAGAAGAATTCATCAGAATTTATGTGAACAAAATAAAAACAAAATTAATTTGAAGAATTTACAAACCCAATCTGAAAAAAATACGAACATAATCAATCTCAAGAATCTACAAACTCAATATGAACAAAATACAAACATAATTAATCTAAAGAACTTACAAACTCAATATGAACAAAATACGAACACAATCAATCTAGAAGAATTGCTTAAATTAGATTCAGAAATAAAGAATATGCTAAAGAACATATTATCAAAAAATATCTTGTCCAAAACTATTTTTGAAGCCCTATTTTGGAAGAGACAAATCAAAATCAAACAAAGACTAAATTGAAGCCCTATTTTTGTCTATAAATAGATACTCAAGGTTAAAGAAAAAGATAATCGAAAATCAGAAAAGCGTAGAAGAATTCATAAGCTAAAAATTTCAAATTCATCTTCGAGTTCAAATAGAGAAACACTTGTTTAAGTTACTAACATTTTTTGAGTGTTTTTTTATTAGTGTGTGAAAGTTATTACTATTATTACTATTACTATTATTATTATTATTATTAATATTATTATTATTATTATCATATTTGATAGAAGAACCTACTCAAGTTCCAAACCTTCGTAATCAAATTCAATATGGTGTTAGTGTGCCTTCAACAATTAGGGATTGTTAGGTTGTGTGGAAAAGACTTGGCTGATAGAGTCAAGGTGTTTGTGTTCCTTAAAAGTCTTGGGGTTGTTAGATTGTTTGAGAAGAATGACTTCGAGAGTCATGTGCTTTGCAATTCTAAGTATTTGAATTAGTAGATTAAAGCCTTATGAATGGTGGGACTAGATGTTGTCAAGTTAATGGTGAACCAGAATACATCTATGTGTCCAATTATTTATGTTTTCATTGTTTGTTGCAGCAAACAATAAACCTGACCCTTCAAGGTTTTTATGAATTACTTTATACTGGTTAACCACTAACTTGGCTACATCTAGCCTCCTCATTCAGAAGGATTTAATCCACCAATTCAAATAACCTTGAATTACAATGCACCTGACCCCTCAAGCCAGCCTTCTAAACTACCTAACAACCCCATACTTTTAAGGAACTAACCACCTTGACCCTACTAGCCAAGTTTCTCCCAACAACTTGACAATCCCAGATTGAAGAAGGAACTAAACCACTATCGGGTTGAATACTAAAGATTGGAACTTTAAGTGTTTGCTTCTAGCAAAATTGATAGCAATAACAGCTCTCACACTAGGGATTGTTGGGTAATCTTAACAAGAAGCCCTAACACATTACTAGATACTTCTTCGTCTATGTTTATGTCATCCAATCGCCAAAATACTTTAACCAGAACGTACAAAGCCACTTCTTCTTCTAGATTAAAATACCCAAACAACCCACATTATAAAAGTCATCAATGAAATCAAAATCATTTTTCGTAAGGTTGTATAACTTTCCTTGGAGTTGATGGAGAACTTCTAACTGATCAATATGGCATAGCATGGTAGAAACATAGGATACATTTCCGAGTGTAGGGTTTGAGAATGAACTTAAAGTCGTTGAAGCAAAAGAGATTTAGATATTTTCCAGAAAGTTTCAAGGTTTAAAAGAGAGAAAGTACGGGAATGCGTGAGGGTTGTGAGTGATTGTGAGTTTTATGCAAATGTTTGAGTTACTAAAACCATAACTAACTTGCACGCATAGACACATGTCAACAACACCTACTTGGATGAGAAGATTTTTATTTTCATCCAAGTTTGGATTCCTAATGATCTTGATTTGTAGGAGGATCATTATTGCTTGTTCTTGAGTTATCAAGAATATCTTTAGGTTCATTGAAGGTTGGTTTTGTTGGTTCCTCTGATATATCTGGTTCCTCTAATGGTTGTATACTTGCAAAATCTACATTTAGTTGTGACTATTGTGTCATGTCTAATGATCTTACCCTTATGATTATGTCCAATAACTACAAATCCTCCATTCTTGATGACCAGAACTTGAAACATAGATTTTGTTGCTTAGGATATTAGGAAGATATATTATTTTATTCTTAGGTACCCAAATTTGGTAGGGTCCTAGTTTGTTAGTTCTAAAAGATGTCTTGTGTTTTCATATTTTTTGGCATAGGACAAGTTCTTTTATTGTGACATTTCTTTAAGCAATATACGCAAGCAGTATCACATAGGTTAGCCTTAGGTGTTTCCTCTAGTTCTTCAAAACCAATACCACATTTATTGTTTATACTAACACCATAGATCATAGAGGCTTGTTTGATTATGTATATGGCTTTTGCAAGAAATTCTTGAAAGGCTTTTTTATACTTAACATAATTAAAAACTCTATCTTTGATGTTTTTGGTACATATTTTTTAGAGTTACATTTTCTCTTTTTTGGTTTTAAAACTCCCTTTCAAAAGAACAGTATTTATTTGTTAAATGTCATGAGTTTTTCTAAGAGATTAAGGTTTTGAATAAACATTGTGATTCTTGTTGAGAAATTCATTTATCATATCTATTAGTTCATTATGACATAGGTTAGATAATACCTCAATTTCTTCATCAATTCACCAGAATTAGAGTCATAATGTCTATCTGTTATTAGATCGATGTTTGCATGTTCCTGATCTTCATTAAATGATTCATCAAAATCATCCAAAGTAGCCGTAAAACCTTCATTATGTACCTTGAAGTATTTTCTTCTGGAGTTTCCCTTCTCAAGTTTAGGACATTTTAATTTGAAATGACCTGATTCTTTGCATTCACAACAGATGATTTTTTTCTTGTCTAATCTTTGACTTCCTTCTCTACTATGGGATCGTCTAAAATCTCTTTTAGGGAAAGATTTCATATTGTTGTTCCACATGCGCTAGATAGTTTGTTTAGATCCTCAACATCTTAAATTGTTGTTTCCTTTGGTCTCCACTTGTTGGGAAAACGTATAAGGATCTTCTTGACATGGTCAGAGGTAGCGTAACTATTTTGGAGAACCTTAAATCCTGAAACCAATGTTTGAACTCTAGAAAACATTTTCTCGATGTCTTCATCTTCTCCTATCTAGTAGAGTTTATACTTGCTCACAAGAAAATTTGCCTTAGTTTCATGTACCTATTGGAACTAAGTTGGTCCTTCGAACAATTCCTTGTGTGTTTTGATGTTAACAAAGGTAGTTTGTGTGAATTTTTTTTAACACTAATGGCTTCATTAAGTGGGAAAAAAATTAGAGTAGGAAAATTAGAGAAAAGCACTAGAGGAAGTGACCAGAGTAAGTTAAAAGGTTAGAGGAAACAAAATCAAATCAGTCAACAAAATCCCCATAATCTAAAAAATGCAGGCATTGGAAAAGTTCATGCATCTACCTGCAATAGTGTGTTTTTGTGTCTGCCTCTAAAGACTGAAGCGAATTCTAGTTAGCATGCTTCCGATGAGTCTACGCATCTACTCCTGAAGATTCAACGTGCCTCTAAAGGTTCATCATACGTTTGAAGAATTATGTGCCTTTGAAGGTTCAGTGTTCCATTGAATATTTAGCGTGCCTCTAAAGATTTCGCGTGTTTCTATGCCACTAATGAACAGTAACTTCAACATGCCTCTCATGAACATTATTTTTGTGTCTGCCTCTAAAGACTAAAGTTGATTCTGGTTAGCATGCCTCTAATGAGTCTGCATGTCTGCTCTTGAAGATTCAATGTGCCTCTGAAGATTCAGTGTGCCTTTGAAGATTTATTTGCCTTTGAAGGTTCAGTGTTCCTTTGAAGATTTAGCGTGCCTCTGAAAACTTTTGTGCTTCTGAAGATTCAGCGTGTTTCTATTCCACTAATGAACAGTAACTTCAGCATGCCAATCATGAACAGTATTTTTGAGCATGCCAATCATGAATAGTATTTTTGAGCATGCCTCTGAAGTTTTAAGCCACTGTTCAAATATGCATCTGAAACATATATTTCGCAAACTCGGAAGACTGCAATGTTGGAACCAAGTTGGTTTTATACTTAGAGTTTTAATGTTAACAAAAGTATTTTATGAGAACAATATATTTGACTCCACAGAGCATGAAATAAAATTCATGTTTTTGAAGACAATCTAAAATAAGATTTGATTTAGATTTTAACATTGAAGAAAATCTTTGACCAAGTTGAAAAGAAGATATGGTCAAGATTTGAAGAAGATATGATCGACATTTTATCACAAGAAGATATGAATTCTTTACAAGAAGATTTGGTCAAGATTTATATATAAAAAGATATGAATTATTTACAAGAATAATTGATCATAATCTATAAGAAGATATGAATTAATTAGAAGAAGATATGATCAACAATTTTTTACAACAAGAAACATGCACAAGAAGATACATTTATTATTTTTAAATACATGATTTAGATTTTGACTAGGACAAAATAATGAATTGAACTTAGTCATATTCTTACTTGTGAAAGTTCAAGAATAGGTCCAACACTATGTTACTGCCTAGATCGAAGAAAACAATAGGATAGAAGTTTCATCTGAAGAATTTGCGAGAGCAGTCTTAACAAAAAAAATGAACAATATCAATATGAAGAATTTACGAACTCAATCTTAAAAAAATACAAACATTATCAATCTGAAGAATTTACAAACTCAATCTCAACAAAATACGAATATTATCAATATGAAGTATTTACAAACTTAATATGAAAAAAAACACGAACATAATCAATCTAGAAGAAATGCTTAGATTGGATTCAAAAATAAATAATTGGCTATAGAACATATTATCAAAAAACATGCTATTCATTTTTTATTTATGAATAAGATCATTATAGACCAAGCTAAGAATTAAGATATAATTCAGATTTAAACAAAGACTAAATTGAATCCCTAATTTTATCTATAAATATACTCAATGTTGAAGAGGAAGAAGATAATTGAAAAATTAGAAAATAGTAGAATAACTCAAGCAAAAAAATTTAAAATTCATCTTAGAGTTCTAAAAGAGAAAAATACTTACTCGAATGAGAAATATTTTATGAGTGTTTTTCTTAGAGTGTGCTTGTCATATTTATCAATAGTTTGTTAGAAGTAACTCTCAAATTCGAAACCTTTGTATTCAAACTGGATAGTGGTGTTACTGTGCTTTCAACAATGTAGGGTTGTCATATTGTGTGGAGAAGACTTACCTAGTAGAGTCAAGTTGTCCATGTTCCTCAAACGTCTATGCTTGTCAGGTAGTTTGACAAGTCTGGATTGGAGGGTTAGGTGCTTTGTAATTCAAGTTGTTGAATTAGTGGATTAAATCGTTGGAGGGTACTTGTGTCACTTTATTCCTGTACTCCTTAATTTTATTTTGCTTCTACTCCAAGTAAATCATCAAGTCTGAACTAGTTTAATCAAATAATTAAAAAGTTATCTACATAGTCAAACACAATTCAACCCCATTCTTGTGTTTGCACCTTCATGCTACTCATTCTAGAATATTTCCTCTCATATGCAACACATTCTGAAGTTGCCCATGCCACTAATTCGAAATCACACAACTTTGCATTTTCCTTTGACTTTGGTTGTTGAAGCATCACAATATCTATTTCCAACAATCAAGTCAATGATTATGAAGAATAGAAATCAATTATTATGATGGAGAAAAGTCAACGCCTTTGTTGAGAGGTCAAAAGCTCAGATATATTGCTCAAAATAGATTGTACTTAACCGCATCCTTAATTCTAAAGATCCAAGAACAAGACCATAATTGTTCTTGCCCAAATCAAATCAAGCGTATCAAGAATGACTCAAGTGAGTCAATTTGAAAACGTAATCTGAAGAAATGTGCACAATATCTTCCTCGAAGAATTGCTTAGATCATTTTGGGAAATAAAAAATTGTCTAATGATCATATTATTCAAACATATTAATCTGAACTCTATTGTAAAGAAATATTGTTGACATAGCTAGAATGAAGATACGATTTAGAATTCATAAATGACAAATATGAATCCCTAATTTTAACTATAATTATATACTTAAGGGTGAAGAAGAATTCACGAACTCACTAACTCAGAAAGCCTAAAAACCAAAGTTATTCATAAAACCAAAGTGTTTAGAGTTTAAGGTTTTAAGTTCTACCAAAGCACTTGTTCAACTATATATTATTTAGTGCTTAGTGCTTCATTGTAAGAGTGAAAAATCATTGTATCAAATCTACTTATTAGAATTAGATCCAAACCAATCCAAATCTCTTGTAACCTAGCCTAATAGTGGCTTTAGTGTGCCTCAAGCAATCTTTGGATCAAGTGGGTAGTTTGCCTCTAACAATTTGTAGGTTTTAGGTTGTATACAACAGACTTTACTTGTAGGGTCAAGATGTGGTTTTCCTTAAAAATTATGCATGTTTAGCTTTTTTTTAGGAGAATGGCTTGTAGGGTAACATGTTGTTTTAATTCAAGTTTTGATTTAGTGGATAAATCCTTTTGTGCGAGGGGACTAGACATAGCAACCAAGTTAGCGGTGAACCAGGATAAAATCTGGTGTGTTATTTTTACCTTCGCTTCGTCTGTTTTAGTGCAACATCTGATTCGTCCAAACAACTAAGTAACAAAACCAGAATAAGAATTAAAATTAAGAAAATAATTTTAAAATTAGACAAACACAATTCAACTCTTTTCTCATGTTTGCGCACATTCAATATCTGCTTATTTCCTTCATAGTTTAGAACCAAAGGCTCAAAGACATTCTTAGTTGTTTCTTTGTTGTTAACATTTTTGTATTCTTTGAAGGTGATATATGTAACGCCCGAAATTTTGATCCAAGAAATGATTTAATTATTTGTTTTCTTTCAAAAAATGACATAAATTTTTAATCCTAGGATCAAGAATTACCTTAAACTAAAATCATAAATAATTACTTCATGAATTAAATTAAAATTATTTCAAATCCTAAGATCAAGAACTTAAGACATATTTGTTGTTACAATTATTCAAAGAAGTTAAACAATTAAATCAACATAATAGGAATTGAAGTCATTAATAACATAAAATAGTTAACAACTCAAACACTTAGTATGGACAAGAAGTAGAGACTAGAGAGTCTAAAATTAATAAAACAAAATAATCATACAATGAACAAGTAAAAATTTTATAAAAATTAATAAAATATAACAACTTAAATAGAAAATTTATTAAAACTATAAAAGAAAATGTCAAGATAAACATGCAAGTAGACATAGAGATTTTCATATTTGAAAACAACCAAATACGCAATAAAATATTGAGCCAAATATTTAAGATATTTACTTAATATAAATTCAAAGGGGTTACAAAATCAATGACACATAATAAAATTTTAAGTAATTAGTAAATTTCAAATTCAAGGAGGCTACACAATTAATGACACATAATTCAAATTTAAGTAATTTGTAAAATTCAATAATTAGAAAATTGAACAATTAACACAAGCAACATCATAATACATGCGACATATATGACGCATTCACCCCACCAAAGTCAAATAATTGGTTTTCTAATACCACAATGTAACGCCCCAAATTTTGATCTAAGACATTACTTAAAAATATTTGTTCTTTCAAAAAACGACATAACTTGATCTCATTTTTGTAAAATAACACAACACAATTTACTTGATATTATTATTATTATTATTTAAAAGATAATTTGCTAAGTATTAGAAAATGTTCATTTACGTCTTAAAATAGAATCAATTTTCTTTAGGTGGAACTAAAAAACAAGGTTGACTTATTCAAGTTTTTCCTAACGGAAGGACCTCACCTCTAGATTTCTATTTAAATTTGACGATGAAAGGTAAATAAAATTTAAAAATGTATCACATTGGTTTTATCATTACAAACATATTTTTTATGTTAAAATCCCCTTTTTTCCGCGCACGCCAAGCAAACATCATTCATGTAATTCTTTGAGATCATCAATACCTAAATTTTAGTGTAAGTGGTCAATTCATCCTACAACCAAAATTAAACCAAATAATAAGTTAACAACTATAAAATATAAATATAAAATCTCTTTGTGATAAAAGATTTAGAGAAATTTATTTTTCTGGGCAATTCACTCAAGTTATAAAATGTATCTAAATATATCAAACATCGACTCACCTTAGAACAAATAAATTGATCAAAATAAAAATAACAATAAAATGAATGCAAGTTATGTTGATCATCCTCTTGAAATTCTAGAGGTCTCCTATGTTGATCGCCATAACTCTTTTTCCTGCTCTGTGGTGTTTTCATCTGCTCTTGGATCTAATGTACCTTCTTTGTGGTTTGTTGAATCAACTTTGGCCTACGATCAAGTTTTCACCATCCTGATACCAACATTAGGGAGTTTGACACTTACGCCCATACAAAGCCCTGTGCAGTGCCATCTCGATGCTTGCATGATAGCTATTATTATAGGAAAATTCAATAAGAGGCAATAACAAATCATCCAAACTTTATCGGTTATCTACCGCACAAACTCTATCCTCTAATGTCTGAATAGTCCTTTCAGTCTGACCATCAGTTTGGGCCCAAATTCAATCTCAATTTAGTACCCAATGTCTCATGCAATGCTCCCCACAAACGAGAAGTGAAATTTGGATCTCTATCATACACAATGATGGATGGTTTCACGTGTAATCTAACAATCTCGACAACGTAAATCTTCGCAAGCTTCGATACATCGCAAGTAGTCCTTACGGGTATGAAATGAGCGGATTTTGTGAGCCTTTCAATAGGGGTGGGAATAGGCCAGGCCAGACCAGGCTTTGAAAGGCCTGAGCCTGACCTATGATGAATTTTTTAGGCCTAAGCATGCCCTACAGCCTATCATAGACTTTTTTTTCGGCCTGAGCCTGGCCTACGACCTATCATGGCCTGACCTGTAAGCCTATTTAAAAGCCTTATTCACATTAAAATGTTATATTTTACATTTTTTTTAAATAGACTAAACAATGCATTTATATACAAGGAAAACTAATAAAATTATAATCAAATCTAACAAAATAATTACTAACAAGTTTGTAATGCAACAACCTTCCAATAAAACAAAAAACAAAATGAATTCATAATTAACAAACTCTATAAAGTCCTTCAAAAATTACAAATAAAACAAAATGAACCCCATAAACAGTTACACATATCAACCAACAAAACACATTCAAATCCCAATGAATGACACAAATATGATATCAAATCTTCAAGGTGATTTGTATATCTTGTTTATCAACCTTGAAAAACAAAAGAAAAAATACATATATGTTAGACACTGAGCTAAAAAGTAACAAATAAATAAATAAATAAATGAGCAAATTATTAAAAAAAATGAATAAATACTACTTGATAAAAAAATATTAACCTTTGATTTTTTCTTCACATTATACTTATGACAAAACCAATCTCCGCCACAAACGCACCCATTATTACCTCTCAAACAAAATCATATTCATACCTACATGATGCTCTACCCATATCGATTCATGTATCAATACTAATGTGTGTGTGTGTGTGTGTGTATATATATATATATATATATATATTAAATAAAAAATGATTTTTCTAACAAAATAATTTTTTAAAAATATGAAACAAACACCCTTTAAACCCTAAAAAAATGATTTTTGGTTTAAAAGAATAAGTTTTTTATTGAAACAAAAGCACCCATTATTATCTCTAAAACAAACTCAAATTATTATCTCTCAAACAAAATCATAGTCAGTAACAATATATAATGGTAACAAATAAACAATTATTTATAACTATATGATTCTCTACCCATACTGATTTACATGATTCTACCGAGATACCAGATGCTGAGTTGTTGTTCTAATAATTGCATACGATTTATAGCGTTATTTAATTCAATGAAACAAAACCATACCCATAAACCATAAAACCAAAAAGTTGGCAAATCGTCAAGGAAAATATCTAAATCGGTTGTTTTAATAAACACAAATTGAATAAATAAAAATTTAATATATATATATATATATTAAATAAAAAATGATTTTTCTAACAAAATGATTTTTTTAAAATATGAAACAAACACCCTTTAAGCCCTAAAAAATGATTTTTGGTTTAAAAGAATAAATTTTTTATTCAAACAAAACGCACCCATTATTACCTCTCATGCAAATCCTCTCATACAAAATCATATTCAGTAATAATATATATATATATATATATATATATATATAAAGGTAACAAATAAACAATTATCCATACCTACATGATGCTCTATCCATATCGATTTACATGATTCTCCATATACCAATACTAATGTACATATGTATATATATTAAATAAAAAATAATTTTTCTAACAAATTTTTTTTAAAAAATATGAAACAAACACCTTTTAAACCTTAAAAAATGATTTTAGATTTAAAAGAATAAATTTTTTATTGAAACAAACGCACTTATTATTATCTCTCAAACAACTAAGAATATTACCTCTAAATAAATACTCTCAAACAACTCAGAATATTACCTCTAAACAAATCCTCTCAAACAAACTCATGTTCAGTAATAATAAACAATTAGGATTTCCAAGTTTATATACTAATAATATATATAAAGATGACAAAAAAATAGTATTGATTTTTATAAAATATAAAGGTAAAAAAAAATAGTATTGATTTTTATAAAAAAAAAATATGTTGCTTACATACATGTTTGTTGGAGTGAGTGCAATGAAAATTAGAAGAAAAAAATGGACAATGGAATAAATAGTAAAATATATATAGGCCGGCCTGTCAGACCTGATAGGCTTTTTTATAAGCCTGAGCCTGACCTATTTACATAAATAGGCTTTAAAAACAGTATGAGCCTAACCTTTTTATTAAACACGCCAGGCCAGGCCGGGCCATAAATAGGCCAGACCATAGGCCCCTACGAACGACCTAGCCTATTCCCATCCCTACCTCTCAATAATCACAAAAATGGAGTCAAATTTGTTATGAGTCTTAGGTAATGCCACCACAAAGTCCATAAATGTGCCATCCCATTTCCACATAGGAACATTTAATGACTACAATAATCCAACAAGTTTCTAGTGTTCAACCTTAGCCTTCTGGCAAGTTAGCCAAGATACCACATATTCCGCCACTTGTTTCTTCATTCCTGGCCACCAAAATCTATGCTTCTGGTCTTTATACATCTTCATAGTACCAAGGTGAATACTTAGTTTGCTCTTGTGTGCCTCATCCAAAATAGTCTTTCTATACTCTCCATTATCGGGCACACAAATACGTTTATTACAACACAAAATTTTATATGAACCCATTTCAAATTCAAGAGCCTTGCCAGCCACAACCAATCTTAGTTTCCTCTAAATAGCCTCATGGGTCAGCTGAAGGGATCTTATCTCATCTATCAGTTTATTATCTAAGATGATCATTCCACATTGTGCTTTTCCCGACAAGGAATCCAAATTAAGATCCAAGTTGTAAAAATTCTCTAGCAAGTCTAACCCTATCAATGTTGTGGATGACATACGGGTCATTTTCTGCTCAAGGCATCAGCCACAAAATTTGCTTTTCTTGGGTGGTAATGCAACGTGAACTCATAATCCTTGATGAAATCCATCCATCTCTGCTACCTGATATTAAGCTCCTTCTGGTTGAACAAGTATTTCAAACTTTTATGGTCACTGTAAACATAAAAAATGCACCCATATAGATAGTGCTTCCAAATCTTTAGTTCAAACACAACTGCATTCAACTCCATGTCATGCGTGGGATATTCCTTCTCATGCACCTTCACCTGTCTCGAAGCATATGCTACTACTTGTTTCTTATACATAAGTACATAACCTAATCCTTGTAATGGAGCATCACAATAAAATTCATATGGTTCTTTCTAGTTGTGGCAACATTAGCTCCGATGATGTAGTTAGTTTCTCTTTCATCAGTTGAAAACTCCTCTCACATTATTTCGTATATGCATAAA
The DNA here is from genome assembly GCA_037974835.1 of Cicer judaicum. Classification (NCBI taxonomy): domain Eukaryota; kingdom Viridiplantae; phylum Streptophyta; class Magnoliopsida; order Fabales; family Fabaceae; genus Cicer; species Cicer judaicum. The sequence continues at coordinate 4,047,355 of JBBPBS010001012.1, forward strand.
CATGATTCTTCTTCGTGAGTTGTGTCAATGGAGCTGCAATCTTGGCAAAACCCTCAATGAGTCTTCTATAGTATCCAACCAAGCCCATAAAAATTATACTCTTCGTGATGGTCTATGGTTATTTCCATGCCACCACGACTTCTACTTTAGTTTGGTCGACAACGATACATTCCCTTTAAATGACATGTCCCAAGAATTTCACCTCCTTTAACCAAAATTCACATTTCCCCAAATTTGCATACAATTTTTTATCCTTCAAGACTTGCAAAACATGACGTATGTGAACTTGATGCTCCTCTCAGCTCTTAGAATAGATCAATATGTCATCAATGAAGACCACCACAAATTTATCTAAGAATGGGTGAAATATACGATTCATGTAATCCATGTAAATAGCTGGTGCATTCGTGACACCAAAAGGCATCACCAAATACTCAAAGTGTCCATAGCGAGTTATGAATGTTGTTTTAGGAATGATACCCCGACTTCAAATCATTCTTGGAAACCTATTCCTATAATTATGAAACCCATATGAGAGACCGAGGAATAAGCTATTATTTGTTTTTAAATTGCGTTGACCAAAAGATGTTAAAGCGGCATAGATTATTTGAATAGAACCTAAATATCATTAACCAAGGGCAAAATATGGAATGAGCGTGGGAAAAAAATTCCATATTAATTCGAACCAACCCATATGCTCCCATTTTTAATAAGATTCCGGCTAAAAGCATACAAGTGCTGTAATGTGCCTCTCCGTGGGTATCTGGTAACCATGTATGTAAGGGTATAATCGGCGATTTAACAACAAAAGCAATAAGAAATCCTATATAGAATATTATTTCTAGCACCACGGGATACGATTGATTAGTTAATGTTTCAAAATTTAATGTTGGTTCTATAGAACCAACCCATATGCTCCCATTTTTAATAAGATTCCAGCTAAAAGCATACAAGTGCTGTAATGTGCCTCTCCGTGGGTATCTGGTAACCATGTATGTAAGGGTATAATCGGCGATTTGACAACAAAAGCAATAAGAAATCCTATATAGAATATCATTTCTAGCACCACGGGATACGATTGATTAGTTAATGTTTCAAAATTTAAAGTTGGTTCATTAGAACCATATAAACTGATACCCAGAACTCCTATTAACAAAAAAACAGAACTTCCTGCAGTGTACAAAATAATAATCACACCGGAACGTTTCCGCGGTCGAATCCATTTTGAATTTGATAAATGCATTGCTTGTGAAGTATGTGTTCGTGTATGTCCTATAGATTTACCCGTTGTTGATTGGAAACTGGAAACTGATAGTCGAAAGAAACGATTACTGAATTACAGTATTGATTTCGGAATCTGTATTTTTTGTGGTAACTGTATTGAATATTGTCCAACAAATTGCTTATCAATGACTGAAGAATATGAACTTTCAACTTATGATCGTCACGAATTGAATTATAATCAAATAGCTTTGGGCCGTTTACCAATGTCTGTAATTGATGATTATACAATTCGAACAATTCAAATATTTTGATTTCTTGTATTTTTTTTGTTCCTGTTCTTCTTTTTTGTGCCATTAAAAAGGGACTTACAAAATTTTAAAGGATTTTTTCGTTCCTGATAATAATTTTTTTAATTAGTGGATGGAAGCATACTCTGGATCGGAGTTGTGGGGTGTATTCTAGATAAATTTATAATAAGCATATAGAAGAGGCCCAGGATACTTTGATTTCTTATGATTTAGCAAATGCAAACTGGATCATAAGTTGTGGAGCATATATACTAATTAGAATTGATAAATATTACATTATTTGAAATTCCATTTTTTATTTATTTTGATTATGTTATGATTTATGCTATTTACTAACGGGATTTATAACTACTTTAGCTACTTTAGCGGCTCAGCTGGTTACTCGAGATACGTGTTTTTTATGGTGACTTTGTTAAGCTGACGGAAATCAACATAGAGTTTAGACAAAAGGTCCTCCAACTGATTTTTTAACTCTGACAATTCAGACAGAGACATTCTTTATGGGGAAATAGAAATAGGCCATGTACCAGAAGTCATGTCAATTGAGAATTCAATATCACGAATTGGGGGTAATCTTGGTACATCTAGCAAAAATACTTCTGGAAAATCTTCGACTACAAGAATCTCATATACCGCCACCTCTAGCTTCATACTGGTTGAGTTTAGGGAAACATATTTATGAACTACCCATTTCAAAGAGAGGTTTCATTTATTGGTATCGAGGAATTGAGAAACACTAGGGTCTGGGAATATCACAAATTTACGAGCACAATCCAATAGAACATAATGGCTTGACAACCAATCCATCCCATGGATCACTCCCAAATGCTTAAGGGAAATATAAATCAAATCAACGAGTATTGCAAGCAAGATGTATTACATTTCATCAATTCGGTAGAAGGTAGGGTAACCACAAAATCGAACGACAAGGTAGTAGTAACAAGTTAGACCAAATCCACCCAATCTGATGAAATGAACAAATGTGTTGCCCTAGAATCATATATTACATTAAGTGATTTTCCAGCAATTAAACACTCCCCTTGGATAAGTTCATAGGAAGATGGGGTTTCCTCTCCCTTGATATGGTAAGCACGCCTTTTGGTAGTAGGGTGTGCGACATTATCGTCAATATTGTTGTGGTTTACAGCACTATCGTTCTTCTATTTAGGCCATTCGTTTGCAAAATGGTCTGATTTCTGACAGATGTAACAAACCCTAGGTCTAATTGGACACTCAGTTATCTTGTGTCCATCCCTGTTACAACACAAACACTTGATAGGGTGCTCCTAGTTCTGACATGGAGTTTTTGGCCTTTGCCTTCCCTATTTTGATGTCGGGGTTGATCTCTAGCATTCCTCTGTGGTCGGGCATATGACTTGTGTTGTTGATGTTGCATGCCCGGTTCTGTTGGTCGTTATGCCCCTATTTCAAATATTAACATTTAGAGGCCATGCTTATGGATTTCATGATATAAAGGTATTTAAATCTCTACCTAAGGTCTCAAGGGTCCACCTACAACACCCGTATTCAGGCGGCTCTGTTTCTTTTGTTCCACTTTCTTGCATTTATCCATGAACACTTGATATTAACGTATCTCGAATTTTTCCGCATATTCCGCTATTGTGAAACTTTGACCTCTTTCTCAACTCTAACACTCTTCGGGAAGTACTTGTGTAGGAACGTATTCCTGAAAACCTCTTAGGTCAGCTCCTCATGATTCGTTTCCATCATTTTCTTCGCACCTTGCCACCAGTATTCAGCTTCACCAACCATCAAATAGGTCGCATACTCCACTTTCGCATTGTTTGGGCAGTGTAGGATCTCAAACATTTTCTCAATTTCTTGCAGCCAAAGATCAGCCTTGTTAGGGTCATGCTCCCCTTTGAATTTAGGTGGGTCTTGCTGACAAAATTTAGTCAATGTTCTTGTTGCACTAACTTCTTCATCCCTCTAATCCCTCTGTGCATCTTGCTCAGCCCAGACCGCAACTTGTTGGGCCTGGACTGCAGCTTGTTGGGTCATTGCACCGGCCATTGCATTCATGGCTTGAATTGCTTCAGTCATGTAATTTCCTCCCTAAGGGACCAATCGGTTTGTGCGGCGAGCCATAATGCTTCATAAAATTATATAATTAGGAAAATATTATGATATAATTTTAACTTTAAGGTAGTAAGGAAGTCTTTTATTGAACACTATATAATAAGTTCGGGTTATACACTAAGTCGTGGGTAATAGACTCATAATTCACAATATCAGACAATCATAAATGATTACCGCATGAATTAAATTAAAATTATTTTTAATCCTAGGATCAAGAATTTAAGCCATATTTGTCGTTACAATTATTCGAAGATGTTAAACAATTAAATTCACATAATTGGAATTTAAGTCATTAATAACATAAAATGATTAGAAACTCGATCACTTAGTATGAACAAGAAGTAGAGACTATAGACTCTAAAATTAATAAAACAAAATAATCATGCGATGAACAAGTAAAAGTTTTATAACAGATAATAAAACATAACAACTTAAATAGAAAATTTATTAAAAATATAAAAGACAATGTCAAGAAAAATATGCAAGTATACATAGAGATTTTCATATTTAAAAACAACCAAATACACAATAAAATATTAGGCCAAGTATTTAAGACATATATTTACTTTAACAAAATTCAAGGGAGTTATACAATTAATGACACATAATAGAATTTTAAATAATTTGTAAAATTCAAATTCAATGACGTTACACAATTAATGACACATAATTAAAATTTAAGTAATTAGTAAAATTCAATTAACACAAGCAACATCAAAATACATGCAACATACAAGACCCATCCATCCCACCAAAGTTCGAGAATTAGTGCTATGATACCACAATGTAATGCTCTAGATTTTGATCAATGACATTACTTAAAAATATTTGTTTTTTTTTCAAAAAAATGACATAATTTGTTTTCTTTAGGAGTAGTTCATCATATGACAAATAAAAATTTCACTAGAAAATAACTTGATCTCATTTTTGTAAACTAACATAACACAATTTACTAGATATTATTATTATTATTTTTGCAAAGAAAATTTACTAATTATTAGAAAATGTTCATTTACGTCCTAAAATAAAAATCAATTCACTTTAGGTGGAATTAAAAAACAAGGTTGACTTATTCAGGTTTTTCCTAGCGAAAGAACCCCACATCTGCATTTCTATTTAAAATTGGCGATGAAAAGTAAATAAACTTTGAAAATGCACGACATTGGTTTTATGACTACAAACATATTTTGTAAGTTAAGGTCTCATTTTTTCCAAGCACGCAAACAAACGTCATTCATGCAACTCTTCGAGATATTAGTACCTAAATGTTGGTGTAAGGGGTCATTTCATCCCACAACAAAAATTAAACCAAATAATAAGTTAACAACTGTAAAATATAAATATAAAATCATTTTGTGATAAAAGATTTAGAGAAATTTTTCATTTTGGGTAATACGTTCAAGTTATTAAATGTATCTCAATAAATCAAGCAACAACTCACCTTAGAACAAATAAATGGATCAAAATAAAAATAACAATAAAATGAATGTGTTATGCATGCTTGCTCTTAAAAGTATATGATCCGAATATAATCAACCACAAAGGCGTCTATACTGAAGTAACCCATCCCAATGGAGAAAATCAAACCAACCACTAAGGCGTCCTCAAAGATACATATGATATGTCAAGATAATGATAATGATGCTCAAAAGGTACAAATCAGTAGCCACTTAGGCAACCACAAATATAAGAGGGTCATAACACAAGTAATCAACCACTTAGGAAACCCTAAAGAGAAAATTATTTAAACCACAAATCACTAGCCACCTAGACAACCACAAAGACAAAATATTCCAGATTAAATTTTTATTCACATATGACATTAAATTTATATCCTCATGGATGCTCATAGTCATAACTCAATAACTTCAACATCTCAAGTATGCACGTGGACAAATATATCAAAATCACCATTTTCATTTCAATAATCCAAAAGATTCGATTTTGTTACATGTTGTTGATAAGAATTAAAACTCATATCACCAAGAACACAATAAAAATAGGGATTTTACTCCTTTCACTATAAAAGTTTTTCCATTACTATTCTTTTAGGCATAAAAATGAACTATACATTAATGCATTTCAATAATGAAATTTCGCATATTGTCAAAATTAAAAATATAAAATTATCTTCAATTTCCCCAAGACACATATATTGTTCATAAATGTCAAATCTTAAATTTTAAATACTCAAAAAGTCAAGACTTAAAATAAAATACATCATAACAAACATATTACTAATTACATCATAATAAAAAATATAACTTTATAATTAAGTAGCCTAAGACACATAATACGTTAAACATTTTCAAGACAGATATATTACTAAAAAAATCCAATATTATAGTTAAATTCCTTACGACAAAAATAAAATCAACCTTTTTCTTGTAAGACATCAAGACATCATATCAATATCTTACAAATCGACAATTTAATATCTAGTCTAACTCTGCATGTGGAAAAGTCGTTACCTTAGACGTTTTACTTCCTAGCAACACTATATATCCCTCGAGAAATCTCATAGAGATGAAGGAATGAATGTTTAAAACTTCCACAAGAATAAGAGGGAATGTGCGGATGGTTATTTAAGTGGCTTAGAAAATATTTGAGGTAAACAAAATATAATGATGGGAACGACATATGGGTGATTAAGACTTCTTTTTGCTATGTTGCAAGTTTAATTTATTCTATGAGGGAGATGTGTATGCGACAAATAAAGGAGGTGCGGATCTGATTAGAGAGAAGAAATAATTCTCCTCATTGAGATTACTTTCTCACATGAATAAAGAATTTAATTGGAATAATATCATTCGATGACCAACCTTTATGAATTAATTGACATTCATGTGCTTATTCTTGCTAGTTACACATTTGAGTGGATGCAAAGAGAAATGTACGGTTCTATAAAATAAATACTATTAAAAATAAAATGAAGTTGTCAAGAGTAGTAGTGTGGGTGATTCAATTTTGACTTTGTCAAAATTGATTTGGTCATTATTCACTCTAAAATAAATATTCCTACGAGTTTTAATTAGTTAATAAAAACCCCAACAATTAATTAATATAAAATACTTCATCAAATAATTAAACATCCAATGAATAATTATCTTATTATTGTCACACTAAATTAATGAAATAGAATAAATAAAAAAACAAAGAAATTGGGAGGTTTGAATTGTGTTTTATTTTGGAACCGTGTTAGCAACGAAAAAATAAAGCGATGATAACAAATCAAATAAACAGAAAAACAAAACGATATAACTAATTTATCTTGATTCAACACCAAAACGATAGCTATATACGTTCCTTCATCTTGAAGAATTTAAACATCCACTAAATACCTACTAGTTAATTATTCATCATTTGAATTACACTTCCACTAAATACCTACTAGTCAAGTTGACTGTGTTAATTTTTTTTCATCCTTCTAACTTAATAGAATCAATATATTTGGTTAATAATATTATCTTTGACGATTGACTTATTATTGGTATCCATATGAAGAAAAGACTCTAAGAAAAAACAAATTTTTCCTCTCATGATGTGGCACTAAAACAGGGAAATAATTAGTAAAGTACAATTGTCCATATAGTACAACAACAACTCAAAATAGGATATGAAAAGTAAAAATCTTTAAACGGTTTAGTGTGTTGTTCGTGTTAAGATCTCCAAGACACTATTTCCAATGGTTATATTCTTCAATATTTAAAGAGAAACATTTTGAGAAAGGAAATGAATCAATGAAATGGAAAAAAATGGAAATGCTCAGAGAAGATTTTTGGAAACTCATTAAACACATCAAAACAAAAGGATGAATGAAAAATATTATGTGTAGAGAGTCATTACTAGTCAATCAAGTTGTTTTACACAAGTGAATTGTTTTAGGATTGAATTGTATTATCCTCTCAATGAATATGAAACATCCGAAGAAAGACTATGTGTCAATTCACGAACACATTTGTATCAATGTACTCAAGCCCGATAGTTGCAACAACTATGTCATTCAAAAGAGGTACTCGGAGAGTTGAAAGAATACTTGAAGCCTAAAGAGGTAGAGTAAAGAATACTTGTATGCTATTGGATTTATAGTGGATTAAGTCTTCAACTGTAATGGGAAAAATCTCTTTGCAAAAGGATTATTAGATCCAACAACAATAATTGTGAAGTAGTATAAAAATTACGATGTTTCTTCTCTATCTCAATCTTGTTATGTAATTTTAGTTTTTTGTGATTCAAATTTTCTTTACTCAAACTGATTTATGATCATAAATTGAATGTTTTGATGAAGAACATACATATTTGTTTTCCATCTAATTTGTTTTAAGAAATGATCAACACAATTCAAATCCCTCATTTCTTGAATTCAAAATTGTTTATCCATCCTCTTTCAAAATCATAAATTGAGAAAAATAGATTGTTACAAAATGGAATTGCTATTTGATTATAGATAAAATGTATTATCAGATAATCTATTTCTTATATGACAATTTCATCTCATAACAAAACAAAGAAATGTATTGCAAATGATTTCCTTTGATGGTCTTGAAATAATTTTATTATTCAAATTCAGATTTTCTCTATTAAATTCTTCAAAATCATTTTTGAGAAAGTTGTATTGTTCAGTCAGATTTCAATTAACTTTTGAGAGTTTTTAGTTTTAAAGAAATAGTGTGATTTTTATTTTAAAAAATCATTTATAAATGTAATTAATTTAGTACGAGTTAAATTAGAAAGTACCTCAACTTCCTCATCCATAGACATGAATATCATATTGAGATGAAGAATCTTATGTCTTTCCTCTCATATCCTCATTTAAAACATCATCTTTAGCCATTTCAAAAGAAACAAAACCTTTAGGAGCTAAACTCGTCATAGAAACCCAAAATGTCTCCCAAGATTCTAGTAAGGATAACAATAGATTAAGTCCCAAGAGTTCATCATAAAACTTCATACCCATTACTGATATCCATACGTCGTTTCTCCGATCCGACCATTGAAAAGGAGGACCTAAATGTTGCGAACTTGTACAAAAATCAGCCCGATCCAATGGTAAGCGAATGCACAATTGATGTTTTGTTTAGACTCGTTTGACAAAATCAAGAATAGGGTTTATACTTTTCTTTTCTCTTTTGCTGAATGTCTTTCTTTTAAAATAGTCTATCTCTTACAACCCTAATCAAACCCCTCTCCACTTAAATAAATAAGACACACGGACTACAATATTTGGGTCTTTTTCTACATAAAAAGGAAGCCCAATATCCAACAATATTTACTTTGATTGGATAATAAATCCCATAACTTTGCTTTCAAATGTTGTAATTTCTTGCAGGTTTTATCAAGGTGGTTTCTTTGTTTTTGGAATTATATGGAGGTTGTCATGTTTGTTCCAAGCCGATTGATAGGTGGTGGATAGTATTGTCACATGTGGAGGTTCAAATCGGAATTGATGTCAAGCTGGTCATTGTTTTGGTGCACATCCTTGACATGGATGGTATCATCATATATCTAATTAATGGCACTTATTGGTGATGCCAAAGTGTATTTGGAGTAGAAGTTAGATTAGTACCAAAGTTGTGTAAGAGTGGTGTTTTGTATATAGTCTCAAATTCGAGCACATGATATTAATAATAAAAAACATTATTTTTAAGTAAAAAGTAAAAAATCTCCGTTTTCTATGCGAGTGTACTAAGCAAACATCATTCATGCAACTCTTTGAGATCATTAATACTTAAATTTTAGTATAAGGGGTCAATTCAGTCCATGTAGAAAAGAGTCATGTCATAAGTCGTCCTCATATAATTGTCACATCAAAACAATTAAATAAAAATAAATATTATACTTATTCAGATAAAATAGAGAATGATAAAATTTAACTTTTAAGTAAAAATCCAATTTTTCCACGCGCATGCACCAAAGAAACATCATTCATGCAATTCTTTGAGATCATTAGTACTTAAATGTTGGTGTAATGGGTCAGTTCATCCCGTGGCAAAAAGTAAACTAAATAATAAGTTAATAACCATAAAATATAAATATAACATGTTTTTGTAATAAAAAATTTAAAGAAGTTGATTTTTTAATTATTCACAAAGATGTATCAAAAGTCATAAAAATACATCTAAATAAATCGAGAAGCAACTCACCTTAGGATAAATAATTAGATCAAAATAAAAATACTGATAAAATATTTGCAAGTTATGCATTCTCCTAAAAATATATGATTCAGATAAAACCAACCACTAAGGCATCCATACAGAAGTCACTGATATCAATTGAAAAAATTAAAGTAGTCACTAAGGTATCCACAAAGATGCATATGATATGTCATGAATTGATAATGATGCTTAAAGATAAAATTTTACTAACACAAATCACTGTCCACTTAGGCAAAAACAAAGATAAAAGGTTCGGAACATAAATCATCAGCCACTTAGAAAACCACAAAGAGAACATTGTTCAACAGACAAATAATCAGCCGCTTAAGCAACCTTAAAGAGAACAATGGTCAGCACCCAAATCACCAACAACTTAGACAACCACAAAGATAAAAATATTCAAGATTAAAATTAATCACATATGACATCAAATTTATATTCTCATCCCAAATATAGAACACATATACACGTGAATAAATGTATGAAAATTATAATATTCATTTTATAAATTATAAAATTGAATTAGCGACGTGTTATCGATAGAATAATATATATTTTATTTTGATTTATTTAAATTAAATTATAAAACTAACAAACTACTTTACCACCATCCAAGAATAATATTTTAAATTATTATCGAATAACCGTGTATATTTATTTTTAATGTCAATTTTATTTGTAATATAAATATAATGTATCTTTCTTTTTCTAAAAGGAATTAAAATTTAAAAATGTCATAGATAAAAAGAACATAACTTTTTTTTTTAACATGTTACATTGTTTGTTTAAACAAATATATATATATATATATATATATGCTAATTTATATTTTAATAAATAAATTTGACCGTAAAATAGAAGACAACCAACTGACGTTCTTAATTTTATTTGTAAATAAATTTGATAGTAAATTTGATATAAATAAATCAGACATGAGGCATAAAAAGAATGTGCTTAGAATGTCGCATCCGTTCTTAATATGTAACCCAACATTACAGTCAATTTTTGTCTCGATATACGGACAATTTATATTGCCGATCGCATCTTCAAGACCTCCTGGAAGCCCAACAAACAGAATATTTCAAGTATTTTGAAAGAAAAAAAATGTAAAAGTTGGATATATATATATAAAATTCCTCAACTTGAAAAAATAAATTGACACTTATTTCCAGTTAAAGAAAGACTTCAGCACAGGTACATATGACGCTAATAAAGTGAGAGAATTCCATTCAAATAAAAAGGGAGAGAGGGCAAGTAAGTTGCGACTTTTTCCTCTCAAGAGTTAATAAGAAATGAATGAATAAGTTTATCAATGGCAGAAACCGAAGACGTTTTGTTAGAAGCTGAATTGAATGTCGTTGATGGCGTTGTTGACTACAAAGGTCAACCCGTCATCAGATCCAAATCTGGTTATTGGAGATCTGCTTGGTATATCATTGGTAATTAATTTCATATCTTCTGCATTTTGTTTAATACACTTTATTAATTGAACTCACAAGAAAGAGGAATATAATTTTGAAATTGAATGAATTATGAATGTTATATGTTAATTAGGTGTGGAGGTGGCAGAGAGAGTATCGTATTATGGAATACAGGGGAACTTGATATCGTATCTAACGGGGCCACTAAATCAGAACACTGCAACAGCCGCTGAGAATGTAAATATATGGGCTGGAACTGCTTCGCTTCTTCCTCTCTTTGGCGCTTTTGTTGCTGATTCTCTTCTTGGACGCTACCACACAATCATACTTGCTTCTCTCATCTATATCTTGGTTAGTCACTTTCTTCACTTCTTTCTTCATCTATATCTTGGTTAGTCACTTTCTTCACTTCTGTCTTTTATTTTTTTTATGTATCAATCAATTAGCTACAGTGTCTCTGACATCCACCAGGAGCTTGATACTGTAAATTATTTTGAAAATCAATTAATTAACCACTAATAAAATTATTTTGATACAGTAAATTAATTAACCACAACTAATTAAAATTAAAATCAACCACTAATAAAATTTTAATATTTTTTTTAATTATTGGTGTATACATGGTTGAATTTAATTAATTATGGATAACTCTTTGCAAATCCAAAATTCAAAAAAAAAAAAATTAATAACGGTTATTCACAAATTCTTTCGAACAACCTAAAATTTACCTAATTTTAAATATTAGTACTACACTAAATCTTAAATATAACTAAATTTAAACTAAATGAATCAACTTTTTATCATCAGTCTTTATTATATTTAAAGTGGTATATATGGGTATACCTTTTCTTAACAAGAAATTAAAATATTTGGTTTCGTGTTAAACATGATCATTATTTTATGATTTTATCATTGCCATGTTGCTTTATTATTTTACCTTCCATCACAATAATTGATCACAAACTTCCAAACTGTCTTTATATATCCTAGTATAAAGATTTCTTTTCGACACTAAATCTCATTATCATTCTGCAACTAAATAAAATGTTTATATTTAATATTATTGTTTTGGAAATATTTTTGAATTAATTTATTAACGTTATGAGAAGATTATTATTTTAATTAGGAGTAAGATAGAAATATATAAATTAAAAATAAAAATATATTAGATTTTAGTTATAATTGAACTAGTATAATATACAAGACACCTCCAAGTTGTAGCCTTGTACCCGTTAACTCGCACTTATAGTGAAAGGTGTCGCGAGCTATGATGCATAGCTACTAGGTACCGGTACAAACGGTAGATAGATTACTTTTAAGGATATTTAAAATATAATATATTAATAAAAATGTGAATTTTATTAATATATAAAAAATATTAAAAATAAAAAATTATATTTGATTTCAATAACAAATAAACTTAAATAAATAAATTAATAATATTATATTATCAATATACAAAAAAATCATCAATTTTATTTGTAATGAAATAATAAAAAAAAAAAAAGAGTATTCATAAAGATGATATGAATTCTAGTACTAGTGTCGTACTTGATACATATATTTTATTATTTTAGAAGTATCTATATTATAATTGGATAAATTATTCTTAATTTTTAACTTATTTTTTAATTTTATTTTAATTTATTAATTATTTTTTTTATTATTAATTGAGTTGCTCATTTTCGTTAATTTCTATAAAAAAATTTCATTAATTTCTATAAAAAAAAAAGGTTAAGTTTTGTCATTTCACTTATTTTCAAACTCATATTGGAAATTTATGATCCCTTTTAACATAAAAACTCAAAATTCATCAAATCCACAATCATCAAATCAATAACTTACAAATTTAAATTTACAACCTTTCAAATTCAAAAATGAAAAATCCTCAAATTGATTCTTTTTGCTGATTCAACCAATTTAACATTTCTTGTAAACACGACCTAACATATTTTCATACTTGTGTTACTCATGGCTTGATGATTCAACAATTATTGACTCAAATTGATGGTAATAGTTTACATTCTCAAGGACTATTTTTTTCTTCATGATTAGCGGTCTTACATGGGTCAAAAACACAAAATATAATAACAAGGCAAATAATTTTGATCGTGTCACAAGGATCTTAATTATAACAACAACCAAACTAAGAACCAAAATGTAAAAGTAAACAGGAGATTTGTTAGTCAAAAGAGTTTGCTTGCACTAGAGTGAAAGTATCAATTGAATAAAAAAAAAAAGACTGATTTACTAGTTAGGAGGATTTTCAATCGGATCTATCGTAGGTTTAACATGTTATCCCTTTTAATGATTGTATTCTTCTTTTTTATTATAAAACTAACTAATTAATCTAATGAATATCAATTAGGTTTGACAATTTGCAAGAATAACTCTCATGGTAGATTCACCATGTCTAAGGGGATACATCAATTAGGTTGTCGGTTTTACGTGAAATTTTTTAACAATATTGAAACTGATTGATTCATGGAAAGTTGTTCCCCTCGAGAAAGAATTTTAAGAATACTCCTTTACTTCTCTTGACGATTTGCAAAGTGATCGAGCAATTGAAACTTAAAATTTGAAGGCTGGTCTTCTTTGAGTTTTTTCTTGGATGAAAGATTTCAATCCGGATTTGGCAGGAAACATAAAAACTTAACATTGGATTTGTATCTACAACATTCCTCAAGAATATTGGAGATCGAAGATTATTTTCACAATTGCTTCAAGTATTGACACCCCATTATCTCTTGATGAAGCAATCAACTAAAACATTAGGACATTGTGTTCAAGTTTTGGTCGATTTGGACATGTTACAAGAGTAGAGAGATCGTATTCTTGTTGAATGTGAAGGATATGCATTATTTGTTTACATTGTTTATGGAAAATTGCCATTGTTTTAAAAATCCTATTAGGTTGTTGGACATTCTATAAACAACTTTCGGAACAATTCTAATGGTCACATAATAGCCCAACCTATTGAAGATATTGTAGTTGCAAAGAAGTTGGTAAAGAAGTATGCCGTTAAAAATATTGTTGCTCCAAACAAGGTTGAAAATGAACGCATTATTAGAACAAAGTTGATTTTATACTTAGAATTTTGATGTCAACACAAGTATTTTATGAGAACAATATATTTGACTTCATAGAGTATGAAGAATTGGACCTAGTCATAGTCCTACTTGTGAAAGTTCAAGAACCGGTCCAACACTATGTTCTCACCCAGATCAAATCAAACAATAGGAAGGAAGTTTCATATGAAGAATTTGCAAAAATAATCTTAATAAAATACAAACAATATCAATCTGAAGAATTTACAAACTCAATATGAACAAAATAGGAACAAAGTTAATCTAGAAGAATTACTCATATTGGATTTAGAAATAAAGAATTGGCTAAATATCATATTATCAAAAAGCATCTTGTTTATAATTATTTTTGAATAAGGTCATTATTGACCAAGTTAGAAATGAAGATACAATTCAAAATTAAACAAGAACTAAATTGAAGTCCTAATTTTATCTATAAACATATACTCAAGTCTACAGAAGAAAATTATTGGAAAATTAGAAAAGAATAGAAGAACTCAAACTCAAAATTCCAAATTCAGCTTAGAGTTTAAAGAGAGAAACACTTGTTCAAATGGAAAATATTTTCTAAGTGCTTTTCTTAGAGTGTGATAGTCCTTGTTATAATCAGTTTGTTAGAAGCAACTACTCAAGTTTCAAACCTTTGTATTCAAACCCGGTAGTGGTGTTAGTGTGCCTTCAATATTCTGGGGTTGTCAGATTGTGTGGAGAAGACTTGGTTGGTAGAGTCAAGGTGTGTGTGTTCCTCAAAAGTTTGGGGTTATCAGATTACTTGAGAAGATTGGCTTGGAGGGTAAGATGTTTTATAATTCAAGTTGTTGAATCAATATATTAAGCCCTTTTGAGTGGAGGAACTGGATGTAGTCAAGTTAGTGGTGAACCAAGATAAATTAATTATGTCACTTTATTCTTGCACTCCTTAATTTTTTTATTGTTTTTACTCCAAATAAATCATCAAGTCTGAACTAGTTTAATTAAATATTGAAAAAATTATCAATTTAGTCAAACACAATTTAACCCCCTTCTCGTGTTTGCACCTTCATGCACAAACAAATATATTCAAGATAATAATACTTGTTGTGTTGTTAACTATTCTTTTATGGATGTATCGTCAAAGTTGATCTAGGAGGCACACTATTATTTAATAATTTTCTCCCTTTGATTAGAAAAAAAAAATTGATAAAAATTGTAAAAAAACTTCTGATATGGACTTAGTTAATTTTGGGAAATCGAAAATTATTCTAGAGATACTTGAGGAATATGAGTTGTAGCCTACACATGATCTTAAAAATATAATTCATGTGGTCTTTGATTCTAGCTTTTCTAATTCATCTAACATAAATCGTATACAAGAAGATCATCAATATCCAAATATGTGTATTGTTGATTCTTGGAGTGATGCAATGTTAGAGAAGAATAATGTTAACAACCATAAAATATCTTTTAATTTAGAAGTCAACTCAAAGGCTAAGGTTTTGAGTATGACATATCCGAATGTTATTGTTGTTGATAATAATTTATCTCTTACGATTGCTTCGGACTTGAAGAGATTGAAGGATATTTAAAAAAATAGAGATGTTCATAAAAAAAATGACGTGCGAAGACAACAAATTTCTGTATTGGTCAAGATTTTTTACTGGGGTGATTTCTAAGGCAACACAAAAAGAATATGCAGAAGGACATTATAGTTTAAAAGTTCAGCCCAAGAGCCATAAATCGGCATGGTTGAGGAACTTCTTTTACATCTTATCTTTCTTTTTTGCTCTCTTAGGTTAGGTTTATTCCCCCACAATTGCTTTTCTTTTTAATAAATCTTTCGCTTAAAAAAATTAATCTATCAACAATTAATCTTATGCAAACTCCTATTGCAATGATCGTTAGTAGATTGTGATTAATTACATTTATTGAATAACAGTTACAAAAATAACAATTAATTTAGAAATCAAATTCAATTAAACCTACAACTACCGTTATAGATTTTATCAATCCCTATGAGAAATAAAAGAAAACAACTAGTCAATTTATTTCAAATAATCTTGAATATAATTCAAAGCATTAACTCATTTACCCCAAATTAGATTAAACAATATCAAACTTAATTGCAAGAGACTAATGATTAAAGGGAAAAGAGATAAAATCATAAAAGAAAATTAATAAAAACTGAATCTCAATATCCTAAAATAAAAACCGTAACCACTTAACTAATCTAGGGTTTTAGTCATGTATTGAAGGTTTGCACAAAACTGAAATATAAAAATGCACGAAAATGTAAGTGTCTCTTTTTGCTCTCTAAACATGAATTTATAATGCCTCTGTGGGTTAACCTAAATGCTTAGTGGACTAGACAAAGATTTGGACCAAAATAGTGTTAATCAGCCCAATAACAACTAATTACATTTGTTGAAACCCAAAATCCCGTAGTAAATTTCCTAGCTCTAGTAAATCTCTCTTTTTTTTTTTTTTTCCTTTAGGATGATGGAATTGGGCCTCGACCTCAACATTAGGGCAGTGACCTATCACCAATGATGCATAATTTAGTTAATTTCTATTTATTACAATGAAAATGCAATGAAGTCATTCATATCGTGTCACAAAAAAATTATCACATAGAATACTAAAATCACTCGCAATTTAAGTAAACAAAGAAATTCAATGGAAAAGGAGGCACAAATGACAATATTTTTTATTTTTATCTTTAAAAGAAACACAACCAATACTAACTAAAACAAAATAATTAAAGACTAAAAAGTATCCTTCACAATTAAGTTACACATTGTCCTAAATGAAAGCAACAAACATAAAATAAGAGTAAGGAAAAAAAAACCCCTCTTTACGGTGAAGAAACTTAAGGATAGTTAGGCTTTTTCCAATGAGATATATTCTATAGTTCCATTTTTAAGTGCATGCCTCTCATGAAATATCTCGAGATGGTGTCCATTGAATGTAAATGCTTTGTTGGTGGCTTCTTTTTTTACTTCCATTGCACCATAAGTAAATATATTAGTAATAACAAAAAGTCTAATCCAGTTGCAGATAAGCTTACTAACCTAAATTTAAAGCAAGAGTTGAACCATAAAATTTTATATCTAGTAGATAACTCTTTCGTAGAAATCATATTATCATGGAAGTGGAATGATTTTCCAAACACAAGTCGGTAGGGTGACATCCTTATTGGTGTCTTGTAAGTTGTCCTATGAGCCCTAAGTGCTTCATTTATTCGGCGACTCCAATCCTTTCTACTTGGTTGCACCATCTTTTCTAAAATCTGTTTGATCTCTCTGTTGGAGATCTCAATTTGTCCATTAGTTTAAGGGCGATAAGTTCTAGATACCCTATATTATATTTTAATATAAAATTTGAAAATAAAATTTTAAAGTTAAAATATATCTTCTCGTTGTTTTCCATAAGGAAAAAAAATGTAGTGTCTAATGTTTAATAAAATAATATGATATTCTTAGACCATTGTGAAACATGTAATGTAGTGTCTAATGTTTAATAAAATAATATGATATTCTTAGACCATTGTGAAACATGTAATTGAATGATCAAAATCATTTTATAAAAATACTTAATGGTTTATAAAAATTTGGGTTTATATTTAACTCTTATCTTTGTCTCTTATTTTAGATTTTTTTGAAAGCTAGTTAGATATTTTCTTTGGATAATGTGGTTGTATTATTGAGATTGTGGGATATTTAAGAAAAGTCTATGTGTTATAAATATTTTTACATAATGTTATTATTTAGTTGTGATTATTATCTAGTTTGAAGTTTCTAAATTATATTTTTGTGTCTCTTTTACTTTATCTATGTTTATTTTTCCCAATAATTTTTAACTTCTAACTCAAAACATGATATATGCAATACAATAATGCATAGTTTACATGCCTTATTGAAGAATGGAAAATACAAGAAAAGAAATGTAAATTGTGTTTTTAAGGTTTTAAAAACTTTTGATACAATAGACGATGAAATAAAAGCGTCATAAAACAAAAGTAAATAAAGAGATAACGAGAGGAAACACAAACCAATTTATCCTAGTTAT
>JBBPBS010001012.1:4065994-4080174 GCA_037974835.1 Cicer judaicum
GGTCAATTATGTTTGCCAAAGATGATTACTTTTTTATAATTTATAAATAAATAAAAAACTAATTTGATTTTGGTGACTTACGTGGAGTAGAAGCAATCAGATTCAGAGACACCATGCAATGAAATCATAAATAATTTGACACATATTTATCCTTGTTCACCACTAACTTGGCTACATTTAGTCCCCTCATTCAGAAGACTTTAATCCACTAATTCAATTACCTTGAATTACAAAGCACTTGACCCTCTAAACCAGTCTTCTTAAACAACCTGACAACCCCAAACTTTTGAAAAACTTACCACCTTGACCCTACAAGTCAAGTCTTCTCATAATAACCTGATAACCCCAAATTGAAGAAGGAACTAAAATACTATTGGGTTGGATACAAAAGATTGTAACTTTAAGTGCTTGCTTCTAACAAAGCTTATAATAATAATAACTCTAACACTCTAAGAAAAAACACTTAAAGAATATTTCTCATTTCAACAAATGTTTCTCTCTATGAATTGTAAGACTACTCTTTTATGCTTTTCGATGATTTTCTTTTTCAGCCTTGAATATCTATTTATAGTTAAACTTTGGGCTTCAATTTAGTCATTGTTTAATTTTGAATTGTATTTTGTCCATGTCCATATAGTATAATCATCTACTATAACAAAACCATATTTCTTTCCACTTAGAGAGGATGTTCATTGGCTCAAAGAGATCTATATGTAAGAGCTCAAGGGGCTTTAAGGTAGAGACTGAGTTCCTAAGAGTAAATGAGTTAATTGTTTGTTTTCCTTTTTGACAAGCTTCACACATAATTTCAGTTTTGTATCTAAACTTAGGTAGACCTCTAACTAGTTGAAGTCTATTCAATTTTAAAATTAATATAAGGTTTACATGACCTAATCATGTGTTCCAAATTAGTTTCTCTTTATTTACTGACATTAAACACTTAACCACTTGTTTATCTATATTAAACAAATTTATCTTATAAATGTTATTTTACCTTTGACTTGTAAAAAGTACAAATCCATCTTTCTAACTAATTACCTTGCATGTTTTATGATTGAATATAATATCATAATTATTATAACTTAAGTGACTAATATTTAATAATTTATGCTTGAGAGCTTTAATAAAAAAGATATTTTTAATAGAAGGGGAAGTACCATGTCAACTGTACCTTGACAAATGATATGACATTTTTGCTCTCCTTTGCTCAACGTTATTTCTTGGAACATAGACTTTTCTCCCGTCATATGTCACGAGCATCCACTGTCCAGGTACCATGATTGGTGTTTTAACTTGATTGATGAAGACATCTGCAACATAGACAATATTGTTCTTAGGTACCCAAATTTGGTTAGGTTCTGGTTTGTTAGTATTAAAAAGTTTCTTGTCTTTCCTTGATTTTAAAATGGGACAAGATAATTTGGAGTGACCTTTCTTAGAGCAAACAATACATAAGATATCAGAGGGAATATGTTTAGGTTCAATTACAATTTCTTCAAGTCCTATACCTCTTTTACCATTTCTAATAAATTAATAAATCATAGAAGCATATTTGTTTCTTTTCATACCATTAGCAAGAAAATCTAATTGGTATTGAACTATGATTACTTTTTAGAGTTAGAATGTCAGCCTTAAGTTCAACAATATCAAATTTTAGAGTTGCATTTTCTGTTTTAAGTTCAATAATATCAATTTTCAGAGTTGCATTTACTGTTTTATATTCAACACTTTGGTTCTTTAACACATTAAATTTTTCAATTAGGTATGCAATTTCTTTTCTAAGTGTTTTCAATTTGAAAGCCAATTTGCGATTCTTATTTAAAAAATCATTTAAAGCAATAATTTAATCAAATCATGTAAAGTAAAAAAATACGTCAATTTCTTCATCTATTGATTCACTTCCAGAGTCAAAATTTGTGTTTGATCCAAAGGCGGAGGATGTATGAGCCAAATCTGCTTGTTCATCGTTAAAGGATTCATCAAAATCATCCTATGTTGCCATTAGATTCTTCTTCTTGGGTTTAGAATCTTTCCTCTAGTGTTTTCCTTTCTCAATATTTGGATAGTCTGACTTGATATGTCCAGGTTCATTGAATCTATAACAAGTAATGGTTTCTTATAAAAAATTTCATTCCTTCATCTATTGCACTGCTTGGAATCTTTATGAGGGAAGGATTTCCTCTATATTTGCCGCATCCTCTAAATACTTCTAGATATGAAGGCATTCTCCTCTTTCTCTATATTTAGATTCTGATCATCTAAATCACTACTCTCTGATTGTGACGTTGCCTTTAGAATCTTCTTCTACTTGGATTTTAAGGCCAAAGTCTTGTTCTTCTTCTTGGACTCATCTTCTTCAAGCTCTATTTCATGTGATTTGAGAGCATTGAATACTTTTTCTAGCTTAAGAGTATTCAGATCCTTTGTTTCTTGAATGACAATGATATTAGGTCTACACTTGCTTGCCAGACTCCTAGGATTTTCTTCACATGACCAACAGTAGTAAAACTGTTTTCAAGTACCTTTATTCTTTAGACCAAGGTCTGGAATCTGGAAAATATTGTTTCAATGTCTTCATTTTCTTCCATTTTGAACAACTATACTTTTTGAATAGGAGGTTGGCCTTTGCTTCTTGAACTTGCTTGCTTCCTTCGTGGGTCAGAATCAGACTATGATAAATACTTTTTATTGTCTCCTTGTTGGTGCACTTGTCAAACTCCTTAAAATGATAGCATTTATCATAAATGTTCTGGACTTATAATGCATCTTGTATATCTTTTTCTAATCAACATTCATCTTCTTTCTTGAAATTTCAATGCCATTAGTATTCTTGAGAGCAATATAACCATCTTCCACTAAGTTCCAAAGTTCAGGATCTTCTGAAAATAGAAACTTCTCAACCTATTCTTCCAGTACTAAAAATGTTCTCCATCAAACATAGGTGGTCTGTTGATGTTTCCTCCCACAACTTCTTCACTGAATCCAAACATATTGAAGCCTTGGATCTTTTCTCAAACACTATAAAGTGTTCAGCCTTAAGACTGATCTCTAGTGCCAATTGAAGGTGCAAACACAAGAGAAGGGAAATGTTGAATTATGTTGGCCAAAGTTGATAACTTTTTGATAATTTATAAATAAATAAAAAATCTAGTTAGGTTTTTGTGACTTGGAGTAGAAGCAATTGGATTCAGAGGCAACAAGTAGTGAAAGCATAAATAATTTGATACTTCGATTTATCCTGATCCACCACTAACTTGGTTAAATATAGTCCCCTCATTTAGAAGACTTTAATGCACTAATTCAAATACCTTGAATTATAAAGCACCTGATCCTCCAAACTAGTCTTTCCAAACAGCTTGACAACCCCAGAAATTTGAGGAACTAAACACTTTGACCCTACAAGTCAAGTCTTCTCCTAACAACCTGACAACCCTAGATTGAAGAAGACACTAAACCAATATCAGATTGAATACAAGAGAATAGAACTTTAGGTTTTTTACTTCTATCAAAGCTTATAATAATAATTCTCATACTCTAAGAAAAAATGCTTAAAGAATATTTTTCATTCGAACAAGTATTTCTCTCTTTAAACTCTAAGGCTACTTTTTTTTTAATTTTTTTTTTATGATTTTCGATGATTTTCTTCTTCAAAATTGAGTATCTATTTTTAGTTAAAATTTGGGATTCAATTTAGTCCTTGTTTAATTCTGAAATGTAATTTGTTCAGATTGAGTTTTTAAATTCTTCAAATCAATTATGTTCCTATTTTGTTTAGATTGAGTTTGTAAATTTTTAAGTTGATTATGTTCGTATTTTGTTCAAACTGTGTTTGTAAATTTTTTAGATTGATTCTGTTCATATTTTGTTGTAGATAAATTTTGATAAAATCTTCTTCAAATCTTGACCATATCTTCTTTTCAACTTGGTCAAAGATTTTCTTCAATTATAAATACCAACTAAATCTTATTTTATATTTTTTTTAAAAACATGAATCTTTTTTCATACTCTTTGAAGTCAAATATATTATTCTCATAAAATACTTTTGTTATCATCAAAACTTTATGTATAAAACCAACTTGGTTATAACAGTTTCACCATCAACACGGTAGCTACATCCTGTCCGTCTCACTCTGAAGGATTTAATCCACTAATCACCAAAAATACCACACGTCCGCTAAACACATACTAGTCAATTTGATTGTGTTCAAGTCTTCTCAACCTTCTATCTTAGTACAGCCAAACTGTTGAGGACAACAACCACAATTGGACTAAGTTAGAAATAGTGTTTAAGGTAGTTTTCTAAATAACTCTCACAAGAGAATGTTTACTAGTTTTGCAAAACTCAGAAAATAATACAAAGCTTTTACATATTGTTGCATATGACTGTAGTAAGTTTCTCGTATATTTTGTGTTTTGCAGTAAAGATCATAAGTGCTTTTATAGAGAAATTTCAAAGCAATTTGGGTTTTTGGCTGTTGCTGTTATTGCATGAAATCAACATAAAAAATAATGGATCGTATCGTATCTTTAGATATCTTGAGTCAACATTAAAAACTTGTCCAAATACATTTTCATAATTGATTCAGCGTATCTTGATAGATGCGGTAGAAAAACCAGAGGATGACATTATGAGAGGATGTCATGTCCTTCTTGACTCAGAGAATAAGTCCAACTTTGAAGAGCAGAGGATGTTGAGATGATTACTTCTTCAAGGTTATGGACTGATTTGTTTGACTTAAGAAAGTTGAGTTTTTATTATAGTGTTGACTTTATCAAAATATTGATTTGATGTATTGACTAGACGACCAACTAGTTTGTGATAATTATTAAACGCAAAACTATCAAGAGTGAACTTGTATTATCAGATTCATGAGAGGTGTGTTGATTAGAGTTAGACACAACTTAAACAGATCATTCAGAACGTTGTCTTGATTTCTTCGTTTATTTTCTCTATTCATCAAAATAATTAAGAATCATTTGTCTTCAAACCAACTTAGTTCTAACATTTATATAGGCTTAGATTCTTAATATAGAGAGTAAAGGAATTGTTAATGTTTAAGGCAAAAAGAAAATGATCTTCTTCATCTACTTGAATTAATTTCCATCAATAACACGAAGACTTTACATGGAATAGATACATAGATTTGTTGGCTCATTATTTTGAGGCTTTTCATTGTCTTAATTGTCTTAATATGAATTTCAGGGACTAGGATTGTTAACGTTATCAGCTCTGCTTCCTTCCCTCACCAAATCAAAATGCCAAGTTGACAGTAAATTCATATTCTGCTCATCTAAGTCACAAGTAATCTTATTCTTCATTTCACTTTATCTAGTTGCCATTGGACAAAGTGGACATAAACCTTGTGTTCAAGCTTTCGGCGCGGATCAATTCGACGAACAACATCCTAAGGAGCTCAAAGCAAGAAGCTCATTCTTTAATTGGTGGTATTTTACAATGGTAGCAGGTTGCACCGTGACGCTTGTGGTCTTGAACTATATACAAGATAACTATAGTTGGGTTCTTGGATTTGGAATCCCTTGTGTTGTTATGAGCAGTGCCTTGCTTGTTTTCTTGCTTGGAACAACGACTTATAGGTTTAATACTCAGAAACAGGACAAGAGTCCGTTTCGTAGAATCGGTCGTGTATTCGTTGCAGCTGTAAGAAATTGGCGAACTGCCTTATCAAGCACAGATATTGAAGAGGAGTGTGATCGGATTCTTCGTCGTCAAAGTACTGAACAATTCAAGTAAGAAAATAAAATGCTAGTTTCTGCTTGTTTTTCTATTCCATGTTAATTTTTTATCCCCTTTCGTAGAATCTTTTGTATATACTTTCTTTTACTGGTTTATCTGCTTCTTTCAGTGTATTGGTTCATCTGCAATTACGTTAGAATTCTATTGTCCAAATCTCTTGATGGTCCAGGTCTTTAGCCTGTAGTTACTTTAGTTTCTCCGCTAGGTCTTATAGATTATGACTATTTTGACATAGCTTGTATTTTCTACATTGGTAGATTCCTCAACAAGGCATTGCTAACACCAAAGGGAGCCAAAGAAGATGAGACATGTAGCCTTAGTGATGTGGAAGAAGCAAAATCAATTCTAAGGCTTGTTCCAATCTGGGCTACAACTCTTGTTTATGGTATTGTGTTTGCACAAGTTTTTACATTCTTCACCAAACAAGGGAGTTCTATGGAGAGAACCATTTTTCCTGGCTTTGACATACCACCTGCTTCTCTACAATCGATTAACGGTATCGCCATTGTTCTCTTCAGCCCTATCTACGACCGTGTATTTGTGCCAGCCGCAAGAGCTATCACTGGTAAACCCTCTGGCATCACAATGCTTCAAAGAATTGGCATT
Organism: Cicer judaicum; assembly: GCA_037974835.1. Lineage (NCBI taxonomy): Eukaryota > Viridiplantae > Streptophyta > Magnoliopsida > Fabales > Fabaceae > Cicer > Cicer judaicum. The sequence goes on from JBBPBS010001012.1 coordinate 4,072,356, forward strand.
GGAATTTTTATATCCATATTCGCAGTAGTAAGTGCAGCTTTTATTGAGATTAAAAGACTAAAAACAGCACAAGAGTATGGTCTTGTTGATGATCCTAATGCAACTGTTCCAATGAGTATATGGTGGTTGATTCCTCAATACTTTTTGTTTGGAGTTTCTGAGGTTTTTACTATGGTTGGTCTTCAGGAATTTTTCTATGATCAAGTCCCAAATGAATTAAGAAGCATGGGACTTGCACTCTACTTAAGTATTGTTGGTGTTGGAAGCTTTCTAAGTGGATTTCTCGTTTCTCTGATAGAAAATATTACTGGAAAAGATGGACATGAAAGTTGGTTTTGTGATAATATCAATAAGGCACGTCTTGATTACTTTTACTGGCTACTTGCTGGATTCAGTGTGGTGGCATTTACTTTCTTCATTTACTTTGCAAAATCTTATGTTTATAATCACAAAAGTGTCACCACACAAGGATAGTTATCGATCAATGTTCATTTATGTCATATTTGTATACAAGGGAAGTATGGCACGAATGATACTATAATGTATGGTAATAGAGTTAGATTTAAAAATATCATGTATTTTGTGTAATACATAATAAAATATTGCATATTGATTTGTATGTCATTATGTTCTGAATAACATTAAACATATTAAACATTAGTTTTTTTCTCTCTATTTTCACTAATTCATAGTATTAGTTTCGTTATTTTAAAAGTCGACCATTTAAATCATTCATTATATTTTTGAATTAAATAAATAATAATATATTTTAAATAAAATGAGATACAATTTAATGATATAAAATAATTTAGATGCATTTAATTATTTATATGTCATTAATTAAATTACAAATGAAAAATCTTTGAGGTTGAAAGATTAATTTTAAGAGGTATTTATGGGAATTTCGTGGGTGTTAATTATTTTACATCATTGTATCATATTTCATATTATTTAAAATTTATTATATTGTTATTTTTTAGTTAAAAAATCATAGTAAGAAACCAAAATTGTCAGATTTTAAAATAGAGTGATCAATTTCATAAATTTAAAAAATAGAGAGACAAAAATTACAAATAAACCCATATATTATATATACTTAAAGGGGGAAATTTTTTAAATAGCCCAATTAAAAAAATTCAAATCTACCGACTTTAAAAATTAAATACTAATATACTCTACTTTTGGTACTAGTAGGAGTTTGGATTTGACAACATTGTGAAATACTCCAACTTTTCAAATGACCACTTTGGGTAGAATTTAAATTTTATTCACTTATTTTTACTTTTATAAAATGAAGGAGGTCTCCATTTGAAAGGGCAACATTGTACTATCTCATTTTTTCTGTTTTATTTTATAAAAAATATAAAAAATTATATTTAATAATAAAATAAATTTATTAAAATTACTATAAATATAAAAAAAAAACAAAAAAAATATTACAAAAGACTGAATAGAGTTGCTATTAATATTTGGGGCTATATGTTTGAGTATTGCCAATATTCCGACATAGTATATATACATATTTTAATCAAATAAATAAGTTTCAATATAAAAAATATTTTGTAATACAAGGTGTGCAACAAAATAAAACAATGAATGCAAAAGGTTAAAAAGTCAAAATATGTCACCAATAGGAGGAACCAATGACAATAAAGCTCTAAATACAAAGACATAAACACTAAATAAACACTAAATGCTCAAAACAAAACTCTAACCCTAAATAGTCTCCGTCACACCAAACTTTTCACGAACCTCTTTACTTTATCACTCATACCACAAGATTGATGAGCATATGCATCCACTTTGCTATGCATGTCACCATTAATTTCCAACCATTTAAAGAGATTCATTCAAACACACCTAAAAACAAGACATTCAATTAAACACTGTTATCAAATCCAATCCTCATAATACACAAAGTAAAACCACATTGAACACAATCTTTGAAAAGTAACTTGTTTTTGTAGGTAAAAGATTCAAGAATAAGTGCCAAGCAAAAACAAAAATCTTTAAAGGCGTTATTTTATTCCACAATAACAAATAAAAAGACAACCTCAATTGGACTCCACATTTGTAATAAAACGTGTACATGTCTTTCGCCACATAAACTCCCATTGCCATTTGTCTTGTATATTTTCCTGCAAGAAAGTGTTGTCGAGCAACAAAACACATTTGACTATTAATTCCTTTCCCACTCATAACTTTCTACGCCAATTTCAATTCAACTCCAAAATATTTGTCCCCTTACACACTATATTTGCCACAAATAATTTTAATCACAAACATAATGTCTGTTTTCTTAACACTTTATCTCTTACATCTATTCAGTTATAATACAAATACTATTTGGTTGAGATTTTTTTAATCTATGCACTTGAGGATTATAATACATTGTGTTTCATTTTCATATGGAGGCTAACATCCTTCATTGGCCATACTAGAAATTGTTCTTTGTTGATATTTAATTCATTATCAACCTTGTACGCACAAGATATTTTCTATGTTCTTTAATTTTTCGATGATGGACTAGTTGAGCTTTATGCTACATTCATTCATTTGACAAATAAAACTATATCATTTCTACGACCACCAACTCAGCTCTGCTTATTCCATAATTATTTAGTATTTTATTTTTATGCAATATTTTAATTTTTTTTTAATGTGTAATTGTTAAATGCTATTTTAAAGAAAAATTGTTTATTTTTAAAAAGTGATATGTTAAATATCTACAATTAATGATTTTCAATATACCTAATGAACAATATGAATCCTCGTAAGAAGATGAAATAATGTATCAAAATCCTGTAATGTGAACACATAAAAAAAATATTATCTAAATAGTATCCTAATATTAGAATTGTAATAGACGTCATAGATAAAAAAAAATACGGACTATGTTGTATTGATAACACATCATCATATGGATATGTTTCATTACTTTTAGTCTTATTTATATTTAATCATTAGTTAATTTAAGAAGTTATTTGGCATATTTAATTGATTTTAGTTCTTGAATTTAATGACATGTTTATGTTCTTATTCTTTGATTAAGTTGATATTTTTCGTAGTTTTGCGTTGTTTATTTGTTTTAGTGCAATGTTGAATTTTGGTGAGAAATCAATATGACATGTGTGGAGTATTTCAGACATATCTATAGTTTTAGATGTTCAATTGAAGTCACTTCAAATGAAAATTAAAGCTAAGATCTATAGTTATAGCATTCATGATGACACCATAATCAAATTTGAACTTTAAAGAAGAAAAAAATATAGTAAACGTCAAACAACAGATGTTGTGCGTCTAATGGGCAAATGCTTGCACACGGGAAGCATTTCAATTGTATTTTCACATCCTGTTTTTTTCTAGGTGTGCTAAGAGCGCAAATACTTGTGCCTAGGGATGGCAATAGGGTGCGACGGGGACAATTAAGCATTACCAACCCCGTCCCGGCACCCGTTGGAGGTGACTTTTTAACATCCACCCCCGCACCCAATGGGGACGAGTTTCCCTGCAACACCCCCACCCCCACTGCAAAAATTGGAATTTATTTATTCATAGCTTAAAAAAATCAATAATTTGACTAAATAGTAGCATTCAACATAAGTTATAAAATTACAATAATCAAAATAATGAAGTCACAATATATCAAAAATAGTTTAAGTTTCCTACAAGTCACAATATTTTCATAATCTTCAAACTCTTTAGAGGTGAAAATATCAATTAGAACAAAATTTCTAAATATTCAAAGTTCAAACGAACTAATCCATGAAAACGATAAAAGAGTTCCAATGATCATAACAAAAAGGTTCTAAATAAACATTTTCTAACTATCATCTTCATCTTTGAGGCAAGAATTGGAAAGTGAAGTAACACCACTGCTAAACAGTTCACCTATATTAAAAAATAAAAGTTAAATATTAACATTTAACATGACAAATTTAAATCAAACAATATAGAGAATAGAATACCTTCATTGTTAGACTCCATTTCATTGAGTAAAATAACATTTTCATTATCCACTTTAGAATTTGAATCACCTATCAATATAAACATAGTACAATATAAATAATAATAATTTAAGATATACAAAATTATTAGCTATTTCACATACATTCAAATTTAAATGAATAATTTAAAGTAAATATCAGTATTCTCGGCACTCCATAACCAACTTCTAGCACACATCAAGACCTCTAATGTATTCCAATGAAGTTGGCTTCAATGAGGGTTTAAGATATTTCCACCGGTACTGAATGCAGATTCATAAGCTACAGAAGAAACATGAATTGCCATAAAACAATTTAACATATGTAGATTCAATTGATATTCATAAAGCAAATCATAACACAAGTGTTGGGTCAAATTAACTTGGTCATTAGCATCATTCTCATACAACTTAACATAATAATGTTCAAGCAACCCTATTTTGTATCTAGGATCCAAAACAACAGCAACCCCCGTTATTTCATGAACCACATTCCTATATTTTTCAAATTTTCTCAACATGTTCTCTGCCATTTTTTTTATCAATGCATTTGAGGATTTTATCCACTCTTTTATTGCAATTTTGATCATACAAAACTTAGGAAGATATTGATTAGAAGTTGGATATTTAGTGCCAGAAAACACTTCAGTGATAGAATTGGAGATTTTCAATTTTCCACAAATATCTTTTGCAAATTTCCAATGAAAACTTGTAGAGAAACAAGTGTATTGGGATTCACGTAGTCTTAATCGACGAAATAAATCTTCATACAAAATGGAAACATCAAGCATCTTATAAGTTGAATTCCATCTAATCGGACAATCTAAAACCAAATTCTTGGTGTAAGAGATTTGTAATTATTTGGCAATCTCCTCAAACTTTTCCTTCCTTTTAGGTGTTGCAGTCCAATATGCAACGCTATCTTGAATCCTCTCCACTCCATCTTTCACAACTTCTAACCCATATTTTACTATCAAATCAAGTATGTGCACACAAAAATACATGTGAAGTAAGGCCCCATCCTTTAACAATGTATTTAATTTCAACTAATCCTTAATTTTTTCAATCATCATTAGTGCTACAATTATCTAAAGTGATAGTGGACAATTTACTATCAATATTCTAGTCCATCAAACATTCAATCAATATATTACAAAGTATTTCACCTGTATGAGGGACATGAACAAAAATAAAACTAATATAATAAGATTCACATTCAATGACTAATATAAATAATATTCAATCAAACTAGTATTATAAGAAATTATAATTACCTCAAAATTTGACTTTGTAAATCCCAATTTTCATCAATGTAATGAGCAGTGACAACCATATACTCTTTTTTATATTGCTACAATTATCTAAAGTGATAGTGGACAATTTACTATCAATATTCTAGTCCATCAAACATTCAATCAATATATTACAAAGTATTTCATCTGTATGAGGGACATGAACAAAAATAAAACTAATATAATAAGATTCACATTCAATGACTAATATAAATAATATTCAATCAAACTAGTATTATAAGAAATTATAATTACCTCAAAGTTTGACTTTGTAAATCCCAATTTTCATCAATGTAATGAGCAGTGACTACCATATACTCTTTTTTTTATTGCTACAATTATCTAAAGTGATAGTGGACAATTTACTATCAATATTCTAGTTCATCAAACATTCAATCAATATATTACAAAGTATTTCACCTGTATGAGGGACATGAACAAAAATAAAACTAATATAATAAGATTCACATTCAATGAATAATATAAATAATATTCAATCAAACTAGTATTATAAGAAATTATAATTACCTCAAAATTTGACTTTGTAAATCCCAATTTTCATCAATGTAATGAGCAGTGACAACCATATACTCTTTTTTTTATTGCTCGCAATCCACATGTCAAAAGTAATGGTCACTCTTTATGGGAGAGTTTCTAACAACTTCAAAAATGTAGTTTTCTCAATATCATACACTTTGAATATCTCTTTTATTATAGTATTTCTACAAGGAACTTGAAATAATGGTTGGAGAGAGGTTGAGTATCTCCTAAACCAATATGCTCCACTATTGAAAATGAATATTCATGCAAAAGAATTGCATGTGCAAGCTCTTTCCTAATATTTTCAACATCATAAATTTCAATTCCCAACTCCTAATTGCTAGACATTAGTGGTAAGAAATATTTGTCCGCTATTATATCCCTTGTAGACAAACATGGAGTACATATTTTCATATGTCTGCGCAAGTGTGAGGTCCCATCTCTTGCTCTCCCACCAAGCAATTTCTTGAAATAATTACAGTTAGCTTTATTTTTTCCATCAACTTTGACCTTTGTAAAATGATCTCATGCAATACTTTTAAGTCTATAGTTGTGATCTTTTGTTATTTCATCTGTCATATTATCATTTGCCTTGTCGTGTGGTGTTTGCACAATTTTATTTGGTGTGGAAACATTAACTAACAAATTACAACTTTCATTCATAACTAGTTGATGTGAACTTTCTTCTGAAGTAAGTTGGCATGGTAGTGGTTGAGAGGTGGCTTCAATTTCCGTTTATATATTATGTAAAGTTGCGCATAAAAACAAATTAAATTTATGAATTCACAAATAAGTTATAGACTCACTCTCACACATAATAGACTACATAAAATGACATTAACAACGATAATGCTCCTCTGATAGCTTGAACAAATTCACTAATAGAATACCTCTAGCATACCATCTTTATATTCATATTTGCCTCCATCCTTCGAGCAAATCAAATAGCCCTTCAACCAAGAGCTTTGATGCCACTCTGATGGGGAATGAACACAAAAACACAATAACAAGTAATACATAATAGATATAAAATTCTCCCAAGTTGCAAGAACCCATGAGAAACAACAATAAATATATGGCAATAAATTAATCTAAATAAAATGACGTAATGAACACCGATATTTTAACGTAGAAAACCCCTCAATGCAAGGGTAAAAATCACGAGTTGTTCATACCAAAGAAATAGCTCCACTATAATCAAATAAGGGTACAAGAGAGTCTCAAAATTATGCATAAATTGTGCCTACAACCAGCTGATATGATCCTAATAGTCATGGTTCACTTTAAGGATCGTTTTAGGTCAGAAACTTACAAATTTGAGTAAAAATTGTGTATTGTTGGGGAAAACGATAAACAGAGCTACAAAACTCCGATTCGGCCGATTCCAAAACGAGGTGAAAGATGATGTTCTAAAATGCGAATTAGGCTATTGAATTACTGAAAATAAGTATGTAGAACTAGAGATATGATCGCAGGTTACTGAATATGAAAATTGATATAATTTGAGTATTAGGGTTTGATGTAAAGGAAACTCAAAATTATTATTCAACAAGCAAATGAAGAACAAAATGGCGCCACAATCTTGATAAGTTCAAAGTGAATTCTTTCAAGAACTATAGAGAGCAAAGCCTCACAAAATTAGTATTCAAAATCTGCCCTCCCATGAGGTTACAAATGCTTATTTATACTAAGTCTATCTCTAAACCTAAATGGGTCATAAGTGACACCATTCTCTAGGACCATATTGGTCTTACATCTTTTTTTTTTTAAAAATAAACTTAATGTAAGAAAGTAAAGTATCTTCACTTACACATAACAAAAACTAAATTAATAATAAAACTATTACAATTCTAAATCAAAGTAAACTAAGAATTAATACAAACCAAATTAAAATAAATAAAGTTTATCCTAAGTGTATTATATGCACAAGAGTTTTGTTAGTGTTGAGAAAAAAAATACTCATAATAGAAAACACGCAGGAACATTTAAAAAAAAAAGGAAA
>JBBPBS010001012.1:4092164-4133285 GCA_037974835.1 Cicer judaicum
CTAATTATCAAATGCTTTATATATATATATATATAATTAATGATGTAAATGAGTCAACCAATTTTTTTTTAGAAATCAAACCAACTTATATACTAAAGAATTTAACATTATTAGGAGATAATAAATTGATTAATAATTCTTATCAACAAAAAAGAAATCTTTTTTATCCACATAAATGATAATTCTTGTCTTATGCAATAATGATAGATAGATATGTTTACTATTAATGCAAAAAAAGTATAAGATAGACATTCTTTTAGGTGTAAGGGAAAAAAAGAAAAATATTTGTCATTTATTTATTTTTCTACAACATATTTATTATTTATTTAATAATACTTTTTTATGATAAATAAATATAAACCAAAATTATTACTAAACAAGAAAATGAACCGTTCATAAATTCATCAAACATGAATATAAGAATAATAAATATTACAACCATGACATTTATGTGATTTATACATAAATAAAAAATTCTCTGGCATTAATTCTTACATATCTATTTATGGTAGAATATGAAAGAAGAAAAAAAACTTTGAGAGAGTATGTATTTAATGATGCTGATCCTATTTTGTAGTTTTAATTATTAATGGTTTTAATTAAAATTTTAAAATGATTTCTTTTTCTTTCAATGTTCAAAGAGAGTGTTCAAAGTGGTAATTTGATAAGGAGTTGATTGGTGTGTATCAAATTTTGACATAATTCCAAAAGTTTTATTTTATTTCAATTTTTTTTTAGATGCAATCCATATCAAAATATGCCCAAATTATTGAATGCCTAACTTCAATTTTGTTTAATGAGTAGATGCAATTTAATTATATCAAAGTAGATGCAATTTTGTTCAAATAAAAAAAAAAAAAATTGGAATTTTTCTACGAATAAATGATGTATAGAAAATGTAAAACATCTCTTTTTTTATGCTAAGGTTTGAAATGATTTTTTTAATTAACTTTTGTTATAAGTCCAAAATAAAATGATCTATTGTTCATGATTATTAATAACTTTTATAAATATTCATTGTTATATAATAATAATAATAATAATAATAATATATAACTAGTAAATTTTTATCAATTTTTATTTTCTCTTTTTAATTGAAACTCATGTTTACCTATCAAATCAAACTAAATACAAATTAATTAAGAATTTAACATATATTGGTATATAGTAAAAAAAAAAAGTTTGAGAATTACTCTCACCATAATCTACCACTTGAATTTCCTAGTCACCAAAATTGATTACGAAATTAATTAGTAAAAAACCACTATATATTGAAAAATTGATTATTAATATAACCCACATTTGAAAATATATTATTAATTAACGGGTCACTCACCCCTCTTTCTCAGGATAAACCATCACACTTCTTTCATATTATTTGTTTGCCATATCACTTTTCTTCTCAATTTTTTTCTTCCTCACACTTGTTCCTCTTCCTATGGAACCTTGTATTCATAGCAATCAATCTACCACATATACCTTACCAAACCACCACTTCCATCTACACTAAAAACCTCTAATTCACTCTATTTTCCTTTCCTTTCACACATTCCTTTTTTCATATACTTGAGCTTGCAATCATACTCGAGTTGAGTAATCTCTTCTATATATTGAAAAATGCATTGCCATATGGAGGCTAATAAAGACATAATCGAGCTAAAAAAACATATATTTGTAATTCATTGTTATTAAACAAGTGTGTTATATTAATAGTTATTAATAATACATATATTTATATTAGATTTGAATTGTTTTTTTTAACTAGCCAATTTTTTCTTCTTCAAGAAACGTTATAATCACAAGCAGTGCTTAAAACAAGAGCAAAAGAAATTTTACAATTTTTTCACTGTATGAACAAAACAAAGCAGGAATACAAACTAAACTACTCAAACAACAGTAAAACAATTAACCACAAGTAATATCAATGCACTCTAAGAGTTGAGAGCACCATTGGTTATACCCATAATAAAACTCTTTTACATGCAATTTGATCTACCTCCATGCTATAAGTTTGGTTAGCTCAATAATAAGATTTGCATTCAAAACACACGAATGAAAAATTGTCTCATTTATTGATTTTCAAATTGCCCATATCATCAAATTGGTTAGCGTGGTTGATTGCATCCTTATGAAATACACCAAATAGTCAAAATCAATTCAAAACACCACACGCCACACGGATCCAAAAAAAGGACAAAAAAAAAACAAATGGCCGACTGTTTCAACTTCCCCACAACTTGCTACACATTGTTGATCTTCCAAATAAATAATTCCTCGACGGAACAAATTATCCTTTGTAGGCAATCTATCTTGAAACAACCTCGACACAAATAATGATATTTTTGCTTGGACAAAAGGATTCCACATTAGGTCTTGAAATGGAGTTGTGTTGACACCAGCGAAAAACTCCTCATATAGTACATCATCTGTCTCATTTATCGAATATGATTTTCCTTGCGTATTAATCCACGACCACTTATCAGATACATTAACTTGCAAATGAACGTTAGCCAATAAAATTTTACACTACTCCACTAATTCCTCCTCCCACGCAAACAACTGCCTCCCCCATCTCCACCCTTGAATACCCCACCCGTAGCAACATCTCTAACATATCCTCTATATTTTCCTCTTATTGCAAAGATAAATGAAATAACCTACTAAATTTCTCATGCAATACCCCACCAACCAACCATGGATCCTTCCAAAATAAAGTATTACTCCAATTCCCAATAATTTTAAAGAATTTTTTATCAAACAATTCCTCTTTGATACCAACTATTTCTGATTTCCGCAAAATATCTTTCCACCACAATGACCCCTTCGAATTGCCCCCCCCCCCCCCCCCCCCCCCCCCCCCCCCCCCCCATAAGTTCCCCAACTTCCACTCCATATTTATTGATCAACATCTTCTCCCGATTGATCCAATGAACCTTACTCACTTCCTTATTCTCACTCCAAAGAAATGATTTAAAAATAGATTCAAGTTGATAAATGATGTCTGAAGGAGCTTTGAAAAATGAAAGAAAATAAATAGGTAACGCAGATAAGATAGCTTTGAGGAGTACTAAACGACCACCCAACGACAAAGTTCTAGAGTTCCACCTAGCCATCCTATTTCGGATATTCTTAATAATAGGTTTCCAAAACACCTTACGTCGGGGATTATCACCAATAAGCAACCCCAAATATTTGAATGAGACACATTTCATCTTACAATTACGCATCTTTGTCGTAGTTTGAAGCCATGAACTATTAATATTAACATCTGCGAACATATTTTTATGAAAATTAACCTTTAGGCATATTAAAGCTCAAACCACAACAAAGTAACCTTGATTGATCTAATATTATCCCAACATTTCTCTCCTATGATCCACGTATCATCTGCAAATTGTAAACAAGAGACACAAAACTCATTTGAGCCCACCTTAAAACCTTTGAATCGATTGGCTTTCATAGAAGCACTAAAAAGAGCATTCAGGCCCTCAGCGTCTATTAGAAATAAGAAAGGAGATAAGGGGTCACCTTATCTCAATCCCCTCGGAATAACCAACTTTATGTAGGACTCCCATTCACCAGCACAAAAACTGACGTTGAACTAACACATTCCAAAATCCATTTACACCGTTTCTTGAAAATCCATCTTTGCCATCACAAGATCTAGGTAATCCCACTCAACTGAGTCATATGTCTTCTCAAAAACCATTTTGAACAAAATTAACTATATTTTCTTCTTTTTTGCCTCATCGTCCACTTCATTTTCAATTAAGATCCCGTCCAAATTTTGTTTGCCTTTAACAAATGTTGATTGAGATTCAACTATTACAGAACCAATCATCTGACTGAATCTATTCGCAAACACTTTTAACAAAACTTTATACATACATTCCACTAATGAAATGGGTCTAAAATCATATAAGACTTGCAAATTATATTTTTTGAGAAATAAAACTATAAATGAGCAATTTGATCTGTTTCCCAACCTCCCATTCACATGAAAATCATCTAGAAATCTCATAAAGCCACCTTTTATGTTCTCCTAAAACTCTTTCACAAACCAAAAATGTACCCCATTCAGACTTGGACTTTTGTAGGTGTCACAATCCCACACTGCATGTTTGACTTCCTCTTCACTAAATCAAACTAACAATGTTTCAGCTTGCTTTAGCGAGAGAGAATTAAACTGCAAGTTATCCAAACCCATGTGGATGGATCTGGTAGATTTAAAATGAGCTTCAAAATGATTAAACATTGCATTTATTACTAACTCCACCCATTTGACATGGACACCCCTAACCTCCATTATGAGAATCGAATTACGACGACTCCTATTCGATACCATACCAAAATAAAAAATTGTGTTTGCATCTCTTTCTTTCAACCATTTCACCCGTAAACGTTGCCACTAAATACTACAATTTAATCGAGACCAAGAACAAATATAGGCTGAAAATTGTCTACATTCTTCAATCTCCACGTCTGATAGAACACATGATTCTGCTTTAATATCTAACTTATTTAACTCCTCTTAGCGACATTTATTTTGTCAAATAGGTTGTTGCAATGTTTCTTATGCCAACTCCTTAAGCGATTTTTGATGATTTTCAACTTTTGCTTTAGTACAAAGCCCCCTACCAAAAATCGTATAATCATCTCATACCACCTTAACAAATCCTTATAACCATCAAATTCCTCAAAACACTTCAACATAAGAAAAGGTCTTGGTCCCCAATTATCCCAATCATCACACAAGAATAATAGACAATGATTTGATAAGCCTCTATCCAACGCCCACTCTGAGCAATTGGACCATTGATGACCCCACCTCTTTGATAAAAGATATCGGTTTAATCTGATCATGACTGATCCATCCAAACACACCAAGTAAAAGCTCTACCATTTAAAGGAAAATCAATAAATTATGATTCCTCAATAAAATTATTAAACCATAAAATGTCTTCCATTTGGATATACTCACTCATCCCATTCCTTTCACTTTTCTTCCTATTTGCATCAAAATCTCCACAGACACACCAACAACAATCTACATCACTCTCAACTTTCTCGACTATCATATTCCACACATCTCGCTTCTCAATCTTGTCATAAGGTGCATATACATTTACCACACAAATGTTTTCACCAGTATCCTTCCACTCCCCCTCTATAACTAATGCATGATTTAATATGGAAGAACTCCACATATTGACCTACAAGTTATCCCACAAAGTTAGAATAGCTCCGGATCTACCTACTGAGGGTTTGAACGAAAATTCAAACCCTTTTCATCTCCACACTATTTCACACACCGTTTCTCCAACTTCGTTTTTTGAATACACAGTATATCAAGATTTTATTTATTTATTTTATTAAATCCTGCAATTGTTTTTTCTTCGCAACCCCTCCCGTGCCTCTAATATTATAACCTAACATCATCATAGTCAACCTTATTATCACCAAAAACTTCCTCCCCCATTCACTTCTAACTTCCTATGCATTTTCTCCAATATTCACTCTATCCCTTTTTTTCATTTCCATTAATTTTTCAACTATAATATTTTCCTCCTCTTGTGGAATTAACTCGACCACTTTTTCAAAACTTAATACTTTTTTACTCACTTTTGTCACATCATTATTAAGTAAAGTCAAATGCCCCCAACCTGCTCAAGGCGGAGAATCAACCAAACTAGTCGAAGAATAAACACTTACTTGATTTAATGAAGCGGACAAAGCTACTTGTCTCCTATTATTTTTCTGTTGAGCCTCTAACAAGATTTTAATTGTTGATATACATGCAGAACTAATATAATATAGGCTAAATTACATCTGCGGTCCCTTAACATAATTTCAAGTAACGTTTTAGTCCTTTATATTTTGTTCCCGAGTTGGTTCTTTATTTTAATTTTAAGTGACAATTTGATATTTTATGTTTTAAAATGTCAACAATGTTGTCTTTTTTTTTTTTACAAAAATTCAAAAAAAATCATCAAATTTTTCAAACAAAACCCATAAAATTCATTATCATCTTCAATAAAATACAAATTTTATCAAATTCATAACTTAAATCTTGAAATAAACTCATATTTTCATTCTTTATTTGATATTTTTGGAGATGAAAATATGAGTGTATTTGAATATTTGAGTTATGGGTTTGATAAAATTTTCATTATATTGAAGATGATTATTAATTTTATGGGTTTTGGTTGAAAATTTTGATGATTTTTTTGAATTTTTGCATAAAAAAGGATAACATTGTCTAAATTTTAAAATATAAAATATCAAATTGTCACTTAAAATTAAAATAAAGGACTAACTCGGGAAAAAAAAAAGATAAAGGACTAAAGTGTTACCTGAAATTAAGTTAAGGGATCAAAGATATATTTTAACCTATTTAGGCTAAATAAAAGAAAATCACATTTTCAAATTCAAATACATTAAATAAATTCAAATAAATACATCTAATAAATTTTTTTAACTGAGAAAATAAAATGCATTGTCATAGTAGAATTAGAAATGACATGGACAGAGAAAGGGAAAAATTATGCTCTTTTATAGTCTTTTTAATTGAACAAATTCATCTCCCTTATTAGCCAGTATTTATTTATTTAAAGAAACTCTAAAAATAAAAATATATAATTATTAGTACTTTACAAACACCTACTATAACTTTATAAAAAAGGGATTACCTATATAAAAAAGAGATGCTAATAAAATGTGGATCTGCTCAAACAAAAGATTATGGAAGAAATTCCAATTAAGAATCACTGTACTTTTTTAGAGAGGAGTTTGGAATGTGTTTTATTTTAATTTTGTTCTGCAAAATTTTATTTCAAAAATAATTTTATAAAATAGTAGTTATTTTGAACAAAAGCCTAATTTAGAAACAATAAAAATAACATATGAATGAGAAAATTACTAAAATAAATAATGAGATCGAGGATGTAATAACTTTTTAAGTTTTCACTACGCCAAAAATGCCATTTAACAGCGCCCCTTTTACAGCGTTTGATAAACACAAGCGCTGTTGTAAATGTATTTGAAAAATAACGGAGCCTTTAACAGCGCTTTTATTGACAAGCGCTGTAAAACAAGCGTTGTTGTAGGTCATATAACGTTTGCGCATAATGCTATAATGATTTTACAGCGCTTTGCTAAAAAGCGTTGTCAAATGAAGCGCTTTCTTGTATTATTTTACAGCGCTTTTTCCACAAGCGCTGTAAAATACGTGCGCTTTAAAATAATTGAACCACGTATTACAGCGCTTTTTTCACAAGCGCTGTAAAATACGTGCGCTTTAAAATAATTGAACCACCTATTACAGCGCTTTTTCCACAAGCGCTGTAAAATACGTGCGCTTTCATTGAATTTAACTACCTATTACAGCGCTTTTACTACAAGCGCTGTAAAATACATAAATTTCTAATAATTATATACGTTGGGAACCCTCATATCCTCTACATCTTACATCACCTCTACATTTTTCTATTATGCCCATTACGTACTGTGCCGCCATCTACGTTGTCTCAGGTATGTTTTATCAAATTAAAAATTCATACCACATGATCTGTGTTCTATTTTGTAATTGTTATTAAATCTCTTCTACTAGTCAAAAACTCCTACCACACATGATCTGTTCTGTTTTTGAAATTGTTAGTTGATATTTGTTTCTTTTTGAAACTTGTTGAATTGTTTTGAAAGCTTATTAGTTTTGTAACTGCCTTTATATAGGTGGTATAATATGGATAGGAAATGGATGTCAGCCAATCGATTGTCAAAAGAGTATGAAATTGGAGTGAAGGAGTTTGTTGAGTTTGCAGTGAAGAATGCAAAAGATCCAAATAGAGTAGTTGGTCCTTGTTTAAAATGTTGTTTTGGAAAACGTGTTAGAGAATATATTAGAAGGACATCTAGTATGTAATGGAATTGATCAAAGCTACACATGTTGGATAAGACATGGTGAGAAAAAAAAAAAGGAAACATTAATTTTGAGAATAGTTCGACATATGCTTCAACTGACTTCGACACAGATACATATGAGCCGGACCGAATTGATGAGATCGCAAAATCAGTTGAAGAAGATCTTCGAGATTGTCCTAAAATGTTTGAAACTTTGTTGAGTGATGCAGAGAAAGAATTATATAATGGCTGTACTAAATACACAAGACTGTCGGTGATATTAAAGTTGTACAACTTAAAAGCAAGTAATGGATGGTCTGATAAAAGCTTTACAGAATTATTAACACTCATAAAAGATATGTTGCCAGATGATAATGAACTTCCCAGTCGAACCTACGAGGCTAAACGGATTTTGTGTTCTATTGGCATGAGTTACGAAAGGATTCATGTGTGTCCTAACGATTGCATTTTATTTCGAAATGAATATGAACTACTTAAGGCGTGTCCGAAATGCAATGTCTCTCGATATAAGAAGAAAGAATCTACTCCAACAAAAGTCGTATGGTATTTTCCTATAATACCAAGATTAAGGCGCATGTATCGCAGTGAAGAAGATTCAAAACATTTGACATGGCATGCAGATGAAAGAATTAGAGATGGAATGTTTCGACACCCTGCAGATTCCCCACAATGGGCAAAAATTGATCACGAGTATCCTGAATTCGGAATAGAGTCAAGAAATCTAAGACTTGCACTTTCTACTGATGGAATGAATCCACATGGTCTTCAAAGCATCTCACACAGCACGTGACCTGTGATTTTGGTAATATATAACCTACCTCCATGGTTATGTATGAAGCGTAATGATCTTTTATTTGCAACATCACAACAACCACATGAAATTGATTCAACTGATGATGGTTTATATCTTAGAGATGATCATGATGAGGGAATTTGGATTAATCCATCGTTTCGTATTGTAAATGGACAAACAAATGTGAATCCCACCAGGAAAAGAAGAAGGGCATCTTAATGTACATGTGTAATTGTTTTATATAAGCCATGCATGTAATCTAAATTATTGTTGTAATCTGAATTATTGTTCTATTCTGGTTTTATTGTTGTAATATGAATTATTGTAATATGAATTATTGTAATATGAATTATTGTTCTATTCTGGTTTTATTGAATTATTGTGGTATTATAATCTGAATTATTGATCTGGTTCTATTCTTGTTTTATTGTTGTCTAAGAAGGCAAGCATAACCAGTGATTCAAATTAGGACTTAAGTTATTGGCTTTTGGATAGTTTGGTTGATGGGTGGGGGATAAGCATAACATTGTAAATTTGGACAATTTCAATTCTTAAGAACTATGCATGTAAAAAAAGCACTTTTTAACAGAACTATGCATGCCTTCTATTCTGGTTCTATTCTGGTTTTATTGAATTATTGTGGTATTATAATCTGAATTATTGTTTTATTGTTGTCTAAGAAGGCAAGCATAACCAGTGATTCAATTAGGAGTTAAGTATTTGGCTTTTGGATAGTTGTGTGGGGGATAAGGGTCTTTGGTGAAGTGCATGTTTATGTAAATTTGGACAATTTCAAAAGCGCTGTAAAAGGCCCTTTTAAAAATAAAATAATGAGACAATTTACAGCGCTCTTCTTACCAAGCGCTGTAAAAGGCCCTTTTACAGCGCTTACATCAACAAGCGCTGTAAAAGACTCTTGTAGTTTAAAAACGCTTACATTTATGAAAGTTCACTTAATTCATGATTCGAACCGAGGCCTTCCAAGTGTGACAATTTTTACATTAACGTATAAGTATATAACAATTTTTACAATATATGACATTAAATAATTAATGTGTTAATATATTAATGTGTTAAATAATTAATCCTTCAGATAATTAATGTGTTAATATATTAAATATTAAATAATTAATATATGACATTAAATAATTAATGTGTTAAATAATTAATTCTTTAAAAATAATATTCATCAGATACTTAACTTGACTTTCTCTAACAGGATTTTCTTCAAACACCTTGTACGCATCATTGGAATCCCCAAAAACACATTGTTAACAAAAACATCAAACCCATTGTTAACAAAAACATCAGACACATTGTTAACAAACCCATTTTTCGCAACATGGCAATGAACCTGAAGATCAAGTTACGATTTAAGAATGAAAGGGAATGTAAAGAGATAAAACGGGTGTTGAGGTGGAGATTGAAAGAGTAAGCTTTGATGTTTGCGAAGAAGACGCATAAAAGGACTTTGAGGTGGAGTTTGGTGAAGAGGAAGATATTTTGGAGGTGGACTTTGAGGTGGAGTTTGATGCATAAAAGGACTAAGTGGGTTTTGCAGAGCTTGTTTAAAAAATAACATAACAAAACACAAAAATAACTTAATAAGGCCTTTTACAGCGCTTATTTTAACAAGCGCTGTAAAAGTCTTTTAAAAAAAACATTATATAACATACTAAAACAATGAGGTCTTTTACAGCGCTTGCTGGAATAAGCGCTGTAAAAGAGTCTTTGAAAAATTTAAATAAGGACGTCTTTTACAGTGCTTCTTTCAACAAGCGCTGTAAAAGGCTTTTAAAAAAAACATTATATAATATACTAAAACAATGAGGTCTTTTACAGCGCTTACTGGAATAAGCGTTGTAAAAGAGTCTTTGAAAAATTTAAATAAGGACGTCTTTTACAGCGCTTCTTTCAACAAGCGCTGTAAAAGGCTTTTAAAAAAAAACATTATATAACATACTAAAACAATGAGGTCTTTTACAGCGCTTGTGGGGGATAAGCACTGTAAAAGAGTCTTTTAAAAATTTAAATAATGACGCCTTTTAGGGCGCTCTTTGGGAAAGCGCTGTAAAAGGGTTATAAAAAAGCGCTATAAAAGGGTTATATATATAACAATAACCTCTTCAGTTTCCTCTTCATTACGTAAACTACACTATCAGAGCAACCTTCATCTTTCTTCTCTTCTTTTGCAAACCCTATAATCCCGTCCATTACAAACTGTATTTCCACGATCATCTCGTTCATTTCTAACTTTATTTCCATCCAAGATCATCTCTCCCATTGCTACCAATATATTTTCATTGAAATACGTAACCCTCATTACGTATTTCTTCAAAACCGTTTTTCTGTGAACATTATTGCTGTGAAATTTCTCCGTTCGCTCTTTTCTTCGCATTTCATCTTTCTTCGAACCATTATTCAGGTATTGATGTTATTAGGTTTTTGTAATCATTAAAATGCATGTTGAGCTTGTTTAAAATATATATACTGATACGTGTTGAGCTTGTTTAGAATAATGCATGATGCATGTTGAGCTTGTTGATGTTATACTAAACTGCATGTTGAACTTTTTGTAGTTAAATGGATACAAACAAAGATTTAGAATGTCAAAATGAAGAAGTTGGCACCAATAAGACTTATGAAAATGAAGTCAAACGTGGTGCAACTATAATGCAAAATGTGATTAAAGCAAGGAGCAATGGCACCAAGTTTGAGGTAATACTATACTATACTCTGTTTGCTGTGTATTTTTTTAGCTTTTTTTAATAGCATGTACTTACTATATGAGTTTATTAGGTTGGATGGAATGAAAGTGGTCAGCCAGTTGACCCCCACAACGCAATGTTTGTGAGCTACATTGGGGCTGTTGTTCGTCAAAATATTCCAATCACGATTGACGACTGGAGAGATAAGGAGTTGAAGGATGCCAAAGATATCATATGGAATGATATTCAAGTAAATTTTTTGATTCAATATTTTGTCATTTATAAATATTTTCATTGAAATACTTTACTTATAATTTTTTTCATTGCAGATAACTTTTGTCCTTGATGAGGGACGAAAGAATTAGATCGCATCTCTCAAAATTCATCGGGGATTTAGATCGCATCTCTCAAAATTCTATCTTAAAGATAGAGAAGGAAACACAACAGCTGAACCTCCAAAGATATATCGACATTATATATCAAATGATGAATGGAAAGCGTTTGTTTCCAAACGTACTGACCCCGCGTTTGTCGTAAGTGATTAATTTATTAGCATTTGTGTGTTTTAGTATTCATATTCGTATCGTATTTTAAATTTTTACATAATTGGTATTTTTTTATATAGAATATTAGTAAGGCAAATCGCGAGAGGGCAAGCAACCCGACGCACCCATACAGAAGATCACATATGGGATATGCACGTCTAGACAAAAAACTTGTAAGTCAATGTAACATCAATGATGAGGGAATTTGTATTATAAACTATAGTTTCTAACTAATATTTTGTTTTAACGAATAGCGACAAGAGACCTAATCCGATCAACCGTTGGGTCGTTATATTTTGTGGAAGGAAGCTCGGGTAAATAAGGATGGAGTGGTTGATAACGAAAATGTTCAAAAAGTAATAGAACTTTGTGTAAGTATATTATGACTTTAATATTTTTCAATATTGTATTTATCACTTGAATACTTTTTAATATTGTATTTTAAAAAGGCTAATGAACTTAACTATTTTAATGTTACATGTATTTTAGGAGACCATCCAACAAAGTTCTGAAAATGAAGAGGGCAACAAGGCTAGTTGCAGGGACATTTTGGGCAAAGTTTTTAATGTTCCTGAATATTCCGGTCGAGTTAGGGGGAAGGGATTTGGCGTAACTCCCAGAAGCTTTTTTCCTCAAGAGAAGCGCCAAAAACCTTCCAACGAGGAAGTATTAGAGAAGCTCAAAATCCTATCTGAGCAAGTGGCACAATTGGTGAATACGAACAAAGACAAGCAACTTCCAGATCAGCTCCATGGTGAAATACAAATGGAGAGTGAAAGCGGGAGTTGCAACGTCGGTTTGAAAATTATTCCCGAGGTAATTAATTACTTACTTGCTTATGTAATTACTTATGCATTAAACAATATTATATATTAACTATACTTATGTTTTAACTATTGATTTAGGGTGTCACTTCGTGTTTCCTATACTTGTCCTCGCCCACTCATCGGAAGGTGGGAAAAGGAAAATTGTACAATACTTTGGGAGAAGTATTGCACAATACTCCGATCCCAAAGGGCCATGTCAAGGTATCGCCTACTGTTGCTTTCGAACCAACTGCACCGTTGCCGATACCGGACAACGACGGAGATATGCAGACATTGGGCGAAGCTATTTGTAGTTACGTGGCATGGCCCACGAACCTTGTTGCCCTTATTAAAAGCCCTACCAGAAACAAATCAGTTACGTCTCCCAATAAGGTTTGTCACATTTATTGCATAAGCTTTGTCAATTTTTTCAGATTCAATAAACTAACATTTAACCTCATTTTTGTAGGTCCAAATAAATAAACCACCCGCACATCCAAAAAAAGGCAGCAAACCTCAAAAATTGGAGGCCAATAAAGCTGCCAAACTTGCAGCAATAAAAAAATTGGATCGTGGCAAATCAGTCGCTGCTGCTGCTGCTCCTAAAATAAGTCAGCCACGCCTTGGTAAATACAGGGCGTGTCTTAACATCCAAGTAAAAAAGAACCTGTGCAGCAGCGACGATTCGCGCATGATACACATGAATAAAGAAATATTCGAAGAGGAGTATGAGGAATTGTTCGACAAGGAGCACGTATACGAACTTCTCGAACATAAGGAGCTCAGTGCAACTGTAATGAGCTTGTATATAAGGTAAAAAATACTTTTAATTGCATTTATTGGTAATTAATTAATAATGTATTGGTAATTAATCTATTTTAAAATTTTCATTGAAGGTTTTTGCATGAGAAGGTCGTGTGCCCGAGGAAATTATCGAATAAATACTCATTCTTCTCTCCGCATAAGATGTCCATGTGGAAACTCAATCCAGACAATGTAAAAAAATATATTGTAGATATGTTATTAGCAAATAAAGAAAAGGATAAATTGTTCTTCGCACCATATAATTCAGGGTACGAATTTTTATCTTTCTTAATTGATGACAATTTAATTTATTAGTTGTGTGTATAAACAAAATTTCTTAACCAATTTTTTGTTGTTGTAGGGCACATTGGGTGCTATTTGCAATCAATGGGGTCTCTGAAGTTATATACTATTTGGATCCCGTGCATGGCGATTACAACAATCACTCCGAAGTAAAGACTATGCTCGACACGTAAGTAATATTCATTTTTTTTCTTATATATATATATATATATATATATATATATAATGTGTTTGTTCATGCTATAATAATCACATTTATTCATTCGATAGTGCCTTAAAATTTTATCGAGCTCAAAGAGGTGCGGTAGTGTCGAAGCAAAAGTCTAATAATATTACATGGATCCCAATAAAGTGCCCTCGTCAAACAAACAACATTGATTGTAGGTACTACGTATTGAGATTCATGAAAGAGATTGTTGACAAGAATAAAACTATTATCCCAGAAACGGTACGGTATTTTGATTATATGATTTTCATATATAAATTATCTATATATTTGATACTAACTTAATATAATATGTTCAATTTTTATATTGCAGTACTTTGAAAATTCCACTCCATCATATTCTGAGCAAGATCTGATGGAATTAAAGGAGGAATGGTGTGAGTATGTGCTTGAAATGAAAATTATTTGATTTTCTGGGAAATAGCATGCTGCTGAGCAAGGGATCTCAATATTATATGGTGCATAGTTATTATATGTATATGATCATAGGACAGTATATAAACATGCTTATGAATATGTTGTAAATTAGGTTCAATGTATATTTAATTACTTATGTTGTAAATTACTGTGTTACAGGATAATATATATGTATCATATTGTGTGAACTGATTATGTTTTAACTGATTCTGGGCTCTAGTTCTGGTTCTGGTTGTGTTATTGATTCTGTTTGTGTTACTGACTATGTTTCTGTTTTAAATTACTGATTCTGGTTGTGTTGTGTGAACTGGTTCAAACTAATTTTGGATAAAAAGATAAAAGACAGCGCTTTATAAAAAAAGTGCCATAAAAAGCTAAAAAACGCTTTTAAAATATATACAGGGTTTAAAAAAAAATATATATATATATATATATATAACACCTTTTACAACGCTTGTTATAAAAAGCGCTGTAAAAGGCATACCAAAATATGAATTATGGGTATGCCTTTTACAGCGCTTGTTACAAAAAAGCGCTGTCAAAAGGTACCCCAAAAATATGAATTATGGGTATGCCTTTTAAAGCGCTTGTTACCAAAAAGCGCTGTAAAAGGTAACCCAAATATATGAAATATGGGTAAGCCTTTTACAGCGCTTGTTACCAACAAACGCTGTAAAAAGTAACCCAAATATATGAAATATGGGTAAGCCTTTTACAGCGCTTGTTGTTAACAAGCGCTGTCAAAGGTGCATAATAAGCGCGCGTTATAAAAGGTTCTTTTAAGAGCGCTTTTTTACAAGCGTTGTTGTAGCTTTTGCAGCGCTCGAATCCATAGCGCTTTTTTTTTTGAAAAAGCACTGTAGAAAGCTTAAAAAAAACACTGTGAAATGCAATTTTTGGCGTAGTATTTGTGCCTTTGTTTTCTTTTCTTTATTTTTTAAAAAATGTGCCTCTATTTTCTCTTATGAGTGTTTTTTTCTCAGACACTACACTTGGGTCTCACCTCGTCCATATTTAAAAATTTGCTATAAAATATTATGAATATATATATATATATATATTAGTGTATAATAATTAATAATCAACTTTATTTTATAAAAAGTCTTCCAAATTTCAATCTACCACATCATAAAAAAGAAATTCTTACTAGACAAAATAAAATTATGACTTAGAATAAGGTACTTCCATGTTTCTAAATCAACTAATATATATTTAAATGGTTTCAAAGTTATAATTACAATATCAATATCAATTTTTATACACATGAACAAACCAAGATATGTCAAATAATTTTTTTTTTAAAATATATCATTATAAAAGAAGTGCTCTCATATTCATTTCATTTGATAAATATAGAGTTGGCTGAATAAGACCATCAAAAACAATTATTTTATTTAAGCTTTAAAAAAAATTACTTAATATACATGCTATCAAAAACATTTTGAACTTAATAAAAAATATAATATTTTTAAATTAATTAATTTAATTATCTATTGAAAAATAAATATTAAATTAAACAAATGATTTTGTCGATTAATTTAATATAATCGACAAATTATTTTTAAATATTTTGTCAATTATATTAATATAAAAATGATTTTTTATTCTAAAATCTTTTATAATTGTTTTTATGAAATACCTAATAATTTTACTAGAATAATAAACATTTAAAATATCTCATATTCGAATCCTCGAGTCTCTTTATATCTTAGATTGACTCTAGGTAATACAATGATATTAATTAAGATAAGTTAATTAAAATTTCAATTGTGGGACAACAAATTATGGTACACTTTTTTGATAACTTATACAAATGTGAGTTTGAACCAAAAGAAAAATTATCTACTAATTAAATTACTAATTGAAAGTTATATAGGACTTTATACTTTATATTTTATGAAAGTTATATAGGACTTAATTAGATTACCACAATTATGACTTCGTGTTTAACGTGTTTCTTCTTTATCGACAGTGTAACTCTTTCATATGTTCCGGCATAAAAAATATTAAGTAGATTTTTCACCCACAAATATTATATTTTCTCGCTTTTAGAACAAAATAACACATAATAATTGATTTAAAATATGTTTGTTAACATTTAAAAAATGTTTAATCTTTATTTGAAATTAAATTATAACAAATAAATATGTAAATATGAAAAACAAACTAAACCATTTTATTTATAAGCAAGAGATATATTAAAGGGAAAAAACTTTCTTTAAAAATTATTAAAAGAAGTACAAGTATTATTAGCCAAATTCTTACAAAAATAATTGTCTACGCTCAACATCATAGCACAAAAAATTATCCACTCTCTATAAAGAGTTATAAAATTTTACGGGCAACACATCCTTACAATTAATTAGTACGGGAAATAATTAATCATAATGTGTAGACAACATGTGCTAGCAAGAAACCGTAAAATAAATGTTTTATTTTAGATTCATACAAAAAAATAGGGGATTTGAAATACTAAAACAAGTGCACAGAATAATTTTTTAAATTTATTTATAAAATAGTTGTAAGAGAAAGAAAAAAAAAGAGACAAAGAGAGAAAACCTGAGAATAAAAGTGATAGCTTTCGAAGAGATTAAAAAGATAATGTTAAAATACAACACAAAACTAAATTACAGTAATTATATTTTATTAACCAATAATAAATGACCAAGACATAATAATAAGTACGGATTATTTAAAAAAAATAATAACATTATCTATGAAGCGAAGTCAACATATAATTGTCAATAACTTAATTAAATTATAGAAGTGATATATGCATTATTATGCACCTTTTACATCGCTTTTTCAAAGAAGTGATGTAAAATGTGCATTCTTATTTTAGTTTTATTAAAAAATGTTGTAAATAGAATTTTTAAAAAGCGCTTTTTGGTTTTTTATGGTATTTTTTTAGAAAGCGTTGTCTTTTAATTTTTTCCAAAATAATTTTCATCTAGAATCAGTTCACACAATAATTTCACAATCAATACACAACAACAGAACTATATAACTTAACTTTATAACTTTACACAATCAGTTCGCAACATATTCACATATTGACAATAGCACAAAACTATATACATATTCACAACTTTTCAAATGTGTCATATTCATATACATATAACTATCAGAACTACAAAGAACAGAACTACCATATATTCACATAACTATCCATTGCAGCATGTCATTTCCCAGCAAATCAAATAATTTTTATTTCAATCACATACTAACACCAGTCTTCCTTTAATTCAATTAGATCTCTTTCAGAGCATGTTAGACTGGAATTGTCAAAGTACTGTGCAATATAAAAATTGAACATAAATAAGTTAGAATCAAATATATACATAGTTTATATAAGAAAATCAAATAATGAAAATATCGTACCGTTTATGGGATTATAGTTTGATTCCTATCAACAATCTCCTTCATGAATTACAATATATAGTACCAACAGTCGATATTGTTAGTTTGACGAGGGCACTATAAAATAAAATATATAAGTCAATAAATATGTGTGCATTGATTGTAAATGAAATTTTAAAGGCATATATTTTAAACCTTTATTGGAATCCATGTGATGTTATTTGACTTTTTCATCGAAACTATAGCACCTCTTTGAGCTCGAAAAACTTGTAAAGCAATATCGAATAAATAAATGTGATTATTATAGCATTAACAAACACATTATATATATATATATATATATATATAAGAAATAAATGAATAATACTTACGTGTCGAACATAGTCTTTATATCAGAGTGATTGTTGTAATTGTCGTGCAAGAGATCTAAATAATATATAACTTCAGAGGTCGCATTGATTGCAAATAGAATCCAATGTGTCCTACAACAACAAAAATTTGGTTGGCAATTTTGTTTACACAACTAATAAATTAAGATCTCATAAATTAAAAAAGATATAAATAAATAATATATAATTACGTACTATGAATTATATGTTGCAAGGAACAACTTATCTTTCTCTATATTTCCTAATAGGATATCTATAATTTATTTCTTTACATTCACTGAATCGAGTTTAAACATCGAAAGCTTATGCGGAGACAAGAATGAAAATTTATCTGACAATCTACGCGTGCACACCAACTTCTCATACAAAAATCTTCAATGAAAATTTCAAATTAGATTAATTATCAATAAATACAATTAAAAGTAATTTTTACCTAATGTATAAGCTGATGGCAATACCACTCAGCTCCTTATGGTTGAGAAGTTCGTATATGTGTTATTTTTCAAGTAGTTCTTCATACTCATATTCGAATATAGCTTTATACATGCTTATGATGTGTGAATCATTGTTGCTGCCCAAATTCTTTTTTACTTGTATGTCAAGACACGACCCATATTTAGCAAGGCATGGCTAACTTATTTTACGGGCAGGAGCAGCAACTGATTTTCCCCGATACAGTTTTTGAGCAGCATCTTTGGCAGCTATATTACCCTCCAACTTTTGAAGTTTTCTAGCTTTATTACCCTAAATTTTTTTAGTTTGTTGGCTTTATTTTTACCACGAACATCCAATTGTGGTGCGGCAACTGGTTTATTTTGGCAGCTGGTTTGCTGTGCGGGTGGTTATTGGATTGAATCTAAAAAAATGAGGTTTAATTAGTTTGTTAGTTTATTGAATCTGAAAAAAAAATGACAAACCTTACAAAATAAATGTGACAAACCTTTTCCAGCGATGTAACTGACTCGTTTCTGGGAATCTTCTTATCATTCCCTTTAGGCTTTGTCTGAATCTAAATAAATGTGAAATTAAAGTTAACAGTGGAAAAAAATTAGCAATTAAATATAATCAATCATAATCATATATCGTGCAATTAAATATACATATCAATTAAACATACATTTCAATTAATGAAATATATCTTATCAAGGGCAACAAGATGTGTGGGCCATGCCACGTAACTACCAATTTTTTTGCCCAAAAACTTCATATCTGCATCGTTGTCCGGTATAGGCAACGGTGCATTTGGTTCCAAAGCAATAACTGGTGATACTTTGACATAGGCGGCAGGGATCAGTGTGTTGTGCAATATTTCTCCCGAAGTATTGTACAATGTTCCTTTTCCGAACTTGCGATGAGTAGGGGAGGATAAGTACAACACGCAAGGAATGACACCTTAAATCAATTATTAATACATAAGTATGTGAAACAATTAGGTTGCACGAATTTCTTATTTTATTAAGTAATTAACTACCTCCGGAAGACTTTTAAGACCAATGTTGCAACTCGCGTTTTCACTCTCTATTTATATTTCACATTAGAGTTGATCCGGAAGTTGCTTGTCTTTATTCGTCTTCACCAAGAGTGTCTTTATTCGTCTTCTTGTGAAAAATAGTTTTTAAGAGTTACGCCAAATCCTTTCCCCCTCACGCGACCGGAATATTCAGAAACATTAAATAATTTACCGAGAATGTTCCTACAACTAGCTTTGTTGTCCTCTAGATTTTCCGAACTTTGTTTGAGATTCTCCTAAAATACACGTAAGATTAAAAAGATAAGTTCAATATCATTTTTAAAATACAATATTAAAAATTGTTAAAGTTATAATATACTTACACAAAGTTCTATTATTTTTGAACATTTTCGTTATCAACCACTTCATCCTTATTTACATGAGCTTCCTTCCACAAGATATGACGACTCAACGGTTGATCGGATTGGGTGTCTTGTAGCTATTCGTTAAGATCATAAGCAAAATATTAGTTAGAAACTATAGTTTATAATGTACCACATTATATAAAAGTGATGTTTAATTACTTACAAGTTTTTGCTCTAGACGTGCATATTTCGTACGAGATTGTATGTATGGGACGTCGGATTTTTTGCCCTCTCGCAATTTACCTTACTTATATTCTATATAAAAAAAATAACAATCGTATAAAAATTTAAAATACACTATAAATATGAATAATAAAGCATCGTGACGAGCTAGCAAAACGTGATGTGTTCAAGGATCTCTTTGTGTAAGATTTTAACAAAGGCTTAAGATAAAATGATTGATAAATTTATTAATGAATTTGATATATTTTGATAGTCTGCATATATGGCTTTGTTTTAAATTTTCTTTAGATTTACTTCAATAGAACACATTTTTAGTGGATCCAAAGTTTGCACATAAATATTTCATAATATTTCAGAAAGTTTTATTTTTCTTGTGAATTTAGATGTAGATTCTAATGTAACTGTATCGTCACGATGCTTTATTTTTTTAATAAAACTTTCAAAAATATTTATGTGCAGACTTTAGATCCACTGGAAATGTGTTCTATTGAAGTAAATCTAAATAAAAATTTAAAACAAAGCCGTACATGCAGACTATCAAAATATATAAAATTCATTAATAAATTTATCAATCATTTTATCTTATACCTTTGTTAAAATCTTGCATGATGAGATCCTTAAACACATCACGCTTTGCTAGCTCGTCACGATGCTTTTTTCAACATATTTTTATTTCAAATGTTTCCATCGATCGTACTCATAGTGGTTAGGAGTGGTGGCTATAAAAAAGGTGTCTGCATCTCATCGCCTTGTTGAAGGGGATATCACCAAAGTTATCCTACATGGTCTTCTATTGATGACCGTATCTTGTTGTCTGATATCTAAAAATGTCTAGTTCGATGAAGACCATTGTGGCCAAGGATGGTAGTGACTAATATAAAACGGTTACAGCGCTATAATTAACTCATATCTTGAGAATCATCAAGAAATATGTTATATATGCTAAAATATGTGTCTACCATGAGCAAGTTACTATCGACTCTAGAAAAAGTAAAATTTTATTATACGGTGATGGCCCTACGAACACAATTATCATCGAAAACAAAAACGTTTAAACACCTTAAATAATCACATTTTGTATGCTAATTATTAAATCTTACTATTTTACTTATCTATTTTTCTTAAAGTTAATAGAGAATACAAAATTAAGTTGATAATTATGTTAGTCGAGAAGAAGGAGAGATAAAATATTGTATAGGAGAGCAAAAAGTATGTAAGTTAATAGAGAATTTATCTAAAAATTGCTTGTAAAATTTTAATGCAAAATTTGGGTAATTTTATTTATGTAGGTAAACGAAAATTAAATATGATGTGCAACTATCTAATTAATTTTATGTGAATTGACTTTTAGATATTTAAATGTGGAATACTTTACTATGTTAATTAAAGTAATTTTGGAATACTTTACTATGTTAATTAAAGTGATTAATTAGAAAAATAATTAATTATATATTGAAAATTTAAAATGACATTTATATTTAAATAATTCTTTTTTACTAAATTGATATATATTGTAAAACAAAAGAAGTATATAATAAAATTACACCATTAGTAGATCATCTTTAAAACAACGTTAGTTGAAATATATGACTAAGAGCATGTTAGAAATACTTTAATTAGTAGAGTAATAAATATTTATTCAATTAACAGTGAAGCCCCAACATAAGTCAATTGTGAGATACCACTAGAGCCGTCAAAAAAGCCCCCAAACTAGAAGGCTTCTTATTTGTTTTCTTTTATTATTAGGCCCTCTATTAAAATAATTTTTTAAGGGGTCTATTTATTTCGGCCCATTATTTCGGCCCATTATTTCATGGGGCTCTAAAGGCCCATAGGGCCTCAATATTTTGTTAATTTTAAGATTTTTTTATCGAAAAAAAAAATCAAAAATTTTTTATCGAAAAAAAATCGAAATTTTTTATCCAAAAAAAGTCGGACATTTTTTATCAAAACAAATTGGAAACTTTTTATCGAAAAAAAAATCGGACATTTTTTATCGAAAAAAAATCGAACATTTTTTATCGAAAAAAATTCGGACTTTTTAATCGAAAAAAAATCGGAAATTTTTTATGAAAAAAAATCAGAAATTTTTTATCAAAAAAAAATCAGAAATTTTTTATCGAAAAAAAGTCAGAAATTTTTTATCGGAAATTATTATCGAAAAAAAAGTAAATCGATTCTTTTTTTAAAAAAGTGGGTCTATGGACCTCCTAGACTCCCAAATTTTTAGGAGGCTTTTAGTTTAGGGGGCCTTATTTTTAGGAGCCTTTTCAATTATTAATTATTTTAACCCCTTCAAAATGTGGGTTGAGGTCAATAATTAAGGGGACTTGTCAAATTGACAGCTCTAGATACCACTGGAAATTATTCTTGGAGTAGTGAGCTATAGTGTTTGCCACTATAATTCATTGTGAACAAACTACAATATCATAAAAAGAATAGGTGCAAAAAAACTACTATCTCTCATTGGTGGTTGAGAATGGTGAGATTGAGAACAAAAATAATAGTCGAGAAAGTTAAGGTTGGATCTAAGAATGGAGAAAATGGAACCACGAGAGTTTTTAACGAGAAATCAAAAAATGTTCTATTTGATTTATGTTTTAGAAGATGAGGTCTAACCGCTTAAAAGTTTATCGTTTTGTCTAATAAAATATAATTTTTAAAATTATTTATATATTATCGATTTTAAATATTATTTTAAAAATAATCAAAAAGTTAAATATTTAATTTAGAATTTTATTGCAGTGTATTAGGTGACTAATTAATCAAATTATTATTTAAATAAGTTAAACGCTATCGTGGGATTTTATTGTGAACTTAGTAAGTGAAAAGTTATTTTAATATTTTGTTACGAATCAAATAAACATAAAGTTATATTAGGATTTTGTTGCTGATTATTCTTGTAGAAAATATCTACATGTAAATTCACAAGAAAAAGAAAACTTTATTAAATATTTATGTGCGAATTTTGGATCCATTAGAAATGTGTTTTATTGAAGTAAATCTACAGAAAAATTATAAACAAAGTCATACATATAGAAAATTTCGGAAGCTGAATCTACCTTAAATGACATATTTTTAGAAGTGGTCATCGAGAAAAAACTATTATATTATAACCATACAACCTAGTGACATAACATGGAAATAACCTCCATGGTGCTCTATCAAAATATACTTGTTTACATTTTTAGAATTTATGCCACTATAAAAATATATCAAATTCATTAATAAATTTATCAATCATTTTAAAGTAAGGCTATGTTAAAATCTTGCTGGATGAGATCTTTGAACACATCACATTTTGCTAGCTCGTCATGATGCTTACTCATAGTGGTCAGCATGGGGGAGGCTATAAAAAGGGGAGGCTATAAAAAGGTGCTTGTATCTTGTCGCCTTTTTGAAGTGGATAACTAAAGTTATCCTACATGGTTTTCTACTGATCACTATATCTTGTTGTCTGAGCTCCAAAAAGTCTAGCTCAATCCAATATTATTGTGGCCAAGATGGTAATGACCCATATAAAATGGTTACAACCACTGTTAGCTCGAATCTTGAGAATCATCAAAGAAGATATAATGTTAAAATGGATGTCTATCATTAATGCATTACAATCGACTCTAAAAAAAATAAAATTTTATCATATGGTGATGGCCCTACAAGCACAATTATCACCGAAAACAAGAATGTTCAGAATGAAATCAAAACACCTGAAACAACCACATTTTTGTAAGTCAATTATTAATTCTCATTATTTTATTCATCTATTTTTCTTAAAGTTAATAGATAATATAAAATTATCTTGATAATTATATTAGTCGAGAAGCGGAAGAGAGAAAATATTGTATAGCGATTCTCTTATGTTAATCTAGTATGTTTATTAGATCTTTTGCTAGTTTATTACAAATCGTGTACAATAGTTATGTTAATTAAGAAGAGAGCAAAAACTATATAAGTTAATAGAGAATTTATTTAAACATTGCTCGTAAAAATTTAATGAAAATTTTGGGTAACTTTTATTCATGAAGGTGAACAAAAATTAAATATGATGTGTAATTATCTAATTAATCTTATGTGAATTAACTTTTTGATATTTAAATGTGCTTGCATCCATCTTTGGTAAAGACTTCATTGCCATGTCAGTTGTATTTGAGAATAAAGTTGGTCCAAAAGCTCAACAAGTATTACCACTTCTTGTTGAAGGTGATCACTCAGTAGGAAGTCCATTCAAAGACAACAAAATATTGTGGTGGCAGTTGGCTCATCCCATAAGGACGTGCGCACTAGAATAGATCTCCAAAACTGCTCCATCATGCTAGACACTGAGCTATATCCTTATCGGTTTACGGTGAAGACTTATTTGGCAAGGCCACGGAAGACTTTTAAAGGGTAGTCTTATTAACAATTATTTTGATAATTTTATTCAACGAGATTGATATATGATATGGAAAATTAATGAAACAAACACTAAAAACTCTTACTTCGCCGAGTTTGGCAACGTTGTACCTGGTGTCAATGCTACAACAAGAGTTAAATCGGCAAAAGGTGTCGTTAACAAAAATGAAGTTGTTAAATTTAATGTTGGACCAAGGCTTAATGCTAGCACTTGGCTGCCTTTCAGTGGCGTGCCATACAATATAGGATTATTTCAACTACATTACTTTGTATTTTGATTATAACCATAATTGTTATAAATATTATTGTGTGACAATCGAACCCTTAATTATCAAAGAAAAAAACAATTGACAATTAATATTATTTCTATATAGACTAGAATTTGAATCCATGCTATGCACATAAATTACTTATTAAATTAATACAAAGTAGACTTACATATATAACATAAGAATGGTCCCAAATTTTTATTAAAAATATTATACTTTAATATATATTAGACGTGCATCTGTATGTGCGAAAAATAAACTTCCATATAAATAATCATATAAAATAAACATAAAATCGTATAGTAAACTATTTTATATTATGAAATACTTCTTTATAAAACTACATTTGATGTAATATTTGAATTCTGATCACTTTTGTGATGATATACTGAGTTTTGTTGCATAATTCATCACTTTGATCTCTATTCCTCAATAACATGACAAGTACCTCCACTTTTAACCTCAACATATGATTTGGAAGACTAAATATATTAGAATTGTCACTGAGAAACACATTGTTTATAAATTTATATATATATATATATATATATAAAAGAGTTTATTGATCGAAAGCTAATTATTTCACTTTATTATATTACGTTATATATATTTTTCTTTAAGATTTAAGAATGGTTGCTATTAATGATAGAAATACAACAAGACAAAGTTAATATGTTTGAGGTTACAACAATATTATTTTAGTTCGTTTAAAGTTATGTGGGTCTCGTGTTGAAAATGGTCTATCTTAAAATGAAGTAAATAAATAACTCACATTACTAAGAATTATGATTAATCGAATAGAACAAAATAGTTCACAAGGTCTTAGCATATAAGTTCTATAATGGCTTAGTGCCTACTGAACATAAAGATATATAATTCATTGCTATATTTCATTTTATCTCTTACTCTCTACAAATTCAACACATCTTCATTTTGTCTTCCTTAACTATTCATCACTTAAAACTCCAAACACTGACACACTTTTTGCACCAACCTCATAATGTGGAAAGGTGGCCGATACAAGTCGCAGTGCTGCAGAGTGTATTGTTAATGTTGAAGAAGAAGAAGAGACAAAAAGGGATTGGGTCGGTTGGTAGGATTATGATGAAAGAGAAGATCGAGAACAATTTTTAAAGTTTTTTTATGGTTACTAATGAGTCAGAATTAAAAAAACTATTATCAAATCTTCATCATAATTCCAACTACGCCGTATTTTGATACTTAAGCATGTCATGTCTTCGGTCTTAGAAAATCAAAGTTTAGTAAAGATTATAATAAAAGATCGTTGAATGAAAGGAGTATATTGAATAACAATATTTTTCTAGGGACTACTAAAACTAAATTTTTTTCTCTATTCACAAGATAAGAAGCATTATTGATTCAATATTTTAGTTTTTGTTTGTACAAAAAGTACTATTGACCCAATATTTTATTTTTTGTTTGTACAAAATGTATAATATAAGACACATATGAGTCGTGTGTTAAATTTCTATTTTCTTCCTTAACAAAAGTTTTCTATTTTCTTTAATTAATCTTTTTATGTAGCTACACTACTATTTTGTTTGTAATATAATGTGATTTAATTTAACTAAGTGACATAACTCAAGTGATTAATAATAAATCATTCAGGAGAATTCGAGTTTTAATTTTAGTTGGAATAATTGTTGGTCAAACTTTATATACCTCCAAATGAACTTTGAATTGGTGATTGTAAAATTTTTTTCTAGGTTGAATGGTGGTTATGAAAAACCTTTCAATATTGAAAGGTGACCATAAAAATCTTTTATAGGTTGAAAGGTGAAGATTGTAATTGATCAATGTTTTATTAAGATAGAAATGTACAAATGAGAAAGTTTTAATTCTGAAGCACATAGTGAAAGTGTCACGGTTGTGAGTAGTGATGTGCAATTTTTTTAGTTATGAGGCCAAAATCCAAACCCGGATCCAAATCTATTTTAAATATCCGATTAAATTAATTTTGTTATAATTCAGTTTATTTATCAACCGGTTGGATACCCACTTATGTTTTATATTTGGATATAGTTTTTATTCGGTTTTTATCCACTCAGCTGCCAAAAACCCAAAATCCCCAAAACTCCAAAATGACTATGATTTTGCTATCACCCTACCGACCTTCCCACCTTTTGTCAGTGTTTTTGAAAAATTTATTACTAACTTCATTTAATCAATTGTTTATTACTAACCAACTATAGTGTATAATAAGTAGTTAATAAATTAGGATATTTAATATTTATTGAGGAAGATTAAAATATGATAGAATAAATATTTTAAATATAATTTTTTAAATTACTTATTTTTAAAGGATGAATTTTTTCAAAATGTTACATTAATATGTTACGTTGAAAATGATATTGAGATTTAGATATTGCTCAAACTTAACATAATTACAAATGTTCAAGACAAAAATTAATATATTAAATCTATTAGATATTTTAAA
The DNA here is from genome assembly GCA_037974835.1 of Cicer judaicum. Lineage (NCBI taxonomy): Eukaryota > Viridiplantae > Streptophyta > Magnoliopsida > Fabales > Fabaceae > Cicer > Cicer judaicum. The sequence goes on from JBBPBS010001012.1 coordinate 4,119,613, forward strand.
TTTACTAAATTTTGTGGTGGTGGTGGTGGCGTTCATCTCGGTGTTAGAAACAAACTTTCAGTTGTTTGTATTTTCAACGATTTTATTATGGTGCAGTAATTATTAAATTTGATCGAAGAAACTTTAAAGTGTTTTTATTTTATACGATTTTAGTAATAAGCTATTTATTGAACTAGTATAAATTAGAATTGGAGGTCTTAATGAAGTTAGTAATAAATCAATTTTAATCACAAGTTATTATTAGCAATTGAACATGTTGAATTTTAATCACAAGAGAAAGCAATTGTATGATTGATGTATGTTTTTTATTGAGCTTTCATTTTGTAAAAATAATCAATTTTTAAATATGAATAATCGATTTTTTAAAATAACCGATTTTTAAACTATGAATAAATCGTTTTAAAAAAATTAAAAAAATAATCAAATTTTAACTGATTTTGAGAAGAAAAAAATTAATTTTAAAATTGAATTTTTCAAAACCGATTTTATAACTAATTTTAAACCAAATAATAGATGTAGTTATATATCTAAATTCATATATTAATTTTAAAATGGATATAATTTTATTTAAAAAAAAATCATACAGAATCCTACTTAAAGCATTTCACAAGGTCGTCAAGTCCAACCTTACTAGTACCAAAAGTAGATTATATTATTATTTAATTTTAAAATTCCGGTAAATTTAAATTTTTTTAATTGAGCTATTTAAAAAATCCCCCATTTTATGTATATATAATATATTATTTTATTTGCAATTTTTATCTTTTTTTTTTAATTTATGAAATTGATCTGTCTATTTTAAAATCAAACAATTTTAGTCTTTTACTCTAACTTTTTAATAAAAAATTATAATGTGACATATTTTAAATAACATTAAATACGATAGATGGTGTAAAATTATTAACATCCAAGAAATTATCATAAAACCCTCTAAAAATTTAACTTTCAACTTTGAATTTTTTTGTTGTAATTTAATTAATAACATATAAGTAATTAAATGCATCTAAATAATATCATGAAATCGTATGTTTATTTAAAACATATCAAATCGTTATTTTTTTAGTTCAAAATTTTGAAAGATTAACCTACACAATCGATTTTTAAAAAAACAGAACTAAATAATGTGAAATGGTGAAAAATAGAGAAATAAAAACTACGATTAAGCCTAATATATTTAAATAAATAAATTTTTTAATTTTATCACATTTAATGTTATTCAAAACGTAATCAAATATAGAGTAGTATAATGACATATATACAATTCAATATTTTATTTTGCATTACACAAAATACATGATATTTTTAAATCCAACTTTATTACCATACATTATAGTATACTGCGTGCCAAACTTCCCTTGTATACAAATATGACATAATTAAACATTGATCGATAACTATCCTTGTGTGGTGACACTTTTGTGATTATAAACATAAGATTTTGCAAAGTAAATGAAGAAAGTAAACGCCACCACATTGAATCCAGCAAGTAGACAGTAAAAGTAATCAAGACGTGCCTTATTGATATTATCACAAAACCAACTTTCATGTCCATCTTTTCTAGTAATATATTCTATCATAGAAATGAGAAATCCACTTAGAAAGCTTCCAACACCAACAATACTTAAGTAGAGTGCAAGTCCCATGCTTCTTAGTTCATTTGGGACTTGATCATAGAAAAATTCCTGAAGACCAACCAGAGTAAAAACCTCAGAAAATCCAAAGAAAAAGTATTGAGGAATCAACCACCATATACTCATTGGAACAGTTGCATTAGGATCATCCACAAGACCATACTCTTGTGCTATTTTTAGTCTTTTAAACTCAATAAAAGCTGCACTTACTACTGTGAATATGGATATGAAAATTCCAGTGCCAATTCTTTGAAGCATTGTGATGCCAGAGGGTTTACCAGTGATAGCTCTTGCGGCTGGCACGAATACGCGGTCGTAGATAGGGCTGAAGAGAACAATGGCGACACCGTTAATCGATTGAAGAGAAGCAGGTGGTATGTCGAAGCCAGGAAAAATGGTTCTCTCCATAGAACTCCCTTGTTTGGTGAAGAATGTAAAAACTTGAGCAAACACAACACCATAAACAAGAGTTGTAGCCCAAATTGGAACAAGCCTTAGAATTGCCTTTGCTTCTTCCACATCACTAAGGCTACATGTCTCATCTTCTTTGGCTCCCTTTGGTGTTAGCAATGCCTTGTTGAGGAATCTACAATGTAGAAATACAAGCTAAGTCAAAAGATTTAAAAAGGGATATAAAGTTGATTTAGTAGCGGAGATGGAGTGGAATGCCAGGGAGGTCAAGAGTTTGAACTTACTAGACATGGAATAGAAAAATAAGCAGAAACTAGCATATTGTTTTCTTACTTGAATTGTTCAGAACTTCGACGACGAAGAATCCCATCACATTCCTCTTCAATATCTGTGCTTGATAATGCAGTTCGCCAATTTCTTACAGCTGCAACGAATACACGACCGATTCTACGAAACGGACTCTTGTCCTGTTTCTGAGTGTTAAACCTATAGGTCTTTGTTCCAAGCAAGAAAACAAGCAAGGCAGTGATCATAACAACACAAGGGATTCCAAATCCAAGAACCCAACTATAGTTATCTTGTATATAGTTCAAGACCGCAAGCGTCACGGTGCAACCTGCTACGATTGTAAAAAACCACCAAGTAAAGAATGAGCTTCTAGCTTTGAGCTCTTTAGGATGTTTTTCGTCGAATTGATCCGCGCCGAAAGCTTGAACACAAGGTTTATGTCCACCTTGTCCAATGGCAACTAGATAAAGTGCAATGAAGAATAAGATTACTTGTGACTGAGATGAGCAGAGTATGAATTTACTGTCAACTTGGCATTTTGATTTGGTGAGGAAAGGAAGCAGAGCTGATAAGGTTAACAATCCTAGTCCCTGAAATTCATATTAAGACAATGAAAAGCATCAAAATAATGAGCCAACAATTCTATTCTATAAAAAGTCTTGTGTTACTGATGGAAATTAAGAATGTAAGTCTATATAAATGTTAAGTCTATATTAAGAATGTAAGTCTATATAAATGTTAGAACTAAGTTGTTTGAAGACGGGTGGTTTTTATTTATTTTGATGAATAGAGAAAATAAATGAAGAAATCAAGACAACGTTCTGAATAATCTGTTTAAGTCGTGTCTAACTTTGATCAACACGCCTTTGATGAATATGATAATACATATCTTCTTGTGGTAAATAGTGGTCAAATTTTCTTCAAATCTTGATCATATCTTCTTTTCAATTTAGTCAAAAAAATTTCTTCAATTATAAATCTGAATCAAATCTTATTTTAGATTGTCTTGAAAAACCTAAATTTTCTTTCATACTTTGTGAAGTCAAATATATTGTTCTCATAAAATATTTTTGTTAATATCAAAACTCTATATATTATTCTTATTTTAGACCTTATCTGAAGTAACAATATAGTTAAAGGGGTACTTCTTTATCAACTTCTTTTCAACTACAACATCTTTAATAGATTGGGCTATTATGTGACCGTTAGAATTGTTCCGAAAGTTGTCTATAGAATGCCAAACAACCTGACAGGATTTTCAAAACAATGGCAATTTTCCATAAACAATGTACACAAATAATGCATATCATTCACGTTCAACAATCTCTTTACTCTTGTAACATGTCCAAATCGACCAAAATTTGAACGAAATATAATGTTTTTTAGTTGGTTGCTTCATCAAGAGATAATGGTGTGCCAATACTTGAAGCAATTGTGAAAATAATCTTCGGCCTCCAATATTCCTAAGGAAGGTTGTAGATACGAATCCAACATTAGGTTTTTATGTTTCTTTCCAGATCCGAATTGAAATCTTTCATCCAAGAGAAAACTCAAAGAAGACCAACCTTCAAATTGCAGGTTCCAACTGTTCGAACACTTTACAAATCGTCGAGAGAAGCAAAGCAGTATTCTTAAAATCCTTTCCCGAGGTGAACAACTTTCCATAAATCAATTGTTTTCAATATTGTTAAAAAATTTCATGTAAAATCGACAATATAATTGTTGTATCACCCTTAGATATGGTGGATCTACCATAAAAGTGATTCTTGAAAATTGTTAAACTTAATCAATATTCATTAGATTAATTAGTTTTATAATAAAAAAAGAAGAATACAATCATGAAAAGGAATAACATGTTAAACCTATGATAGATCCAATTGAAATTCCTCCTAACTAGTAAATCAGTAATTTTAGTTATTCAATTGATACTTTCATTCTGCAGGAGACTGTTTTAGCTAACAAATCCCCACTTTTACATTTTGGTTATTAATTTGGTTATTGTTATAATTGAGATCCTTGTGAGACAACTAAATTTATATGTCTTGTTATTATATTTTGTGTAACTTTGATATGTGGACGACCGCATATCATGAAGAAAAAATAGTCTTGAGAATGTGCACTATTAGTATCAATTTGAGTCAACAATTACTGAACCATAAAGCCACTAGTAACACAAGTCTAAAAATGATCAAGATCTATTAGGTCGTGTTTACAAACAATGTTAGATATGGTAAACTTGTTGAATCAACAAGAATGAATTTGAAGATTTCTTTTTTTTTTTGTTTTTGAGTTTGAAAGGTTGTGTATTTAAATTTGTAAGTTATTGATTTAAAGGTTTTGAATTTGATGAATTTTCTGAATTTTTTAAATTACAGGAAATTATAAATTTTCTAGTATGAACTTGAAAACGAGTAAAATGTCAAAACTTAACGTTTTTGTAGTAGAAATTAAAGAAAATGACTAACTCAACTAACAGCAAAAAATATTAATTACAGAATTAAAGTGAAACCAAAAAATAACTTAAAGATTAAAAATAATTTATTCAATTATACCATAGATACTTCTAAAATAATAAAATATATGTATCAAATACAACAACACTAGTACTAGAGTTCATATCATATTTATGAATACTTTTTATTTATTATAGGTATAATTGATAATTTTTTCATATATTAATATCATAATATTATTTATTTAAGTTTATTTGTTATTGAAATCGAATATAATTTTTTATTTTTCATACTTTTTTATATATTAATGAAATTCACATTTTTTATTAACATATTTATACTTTAAATTTTCTTAAAATAATGTATCTACCGTTTGTATCCGTACCAAGTAGCTATGCATCATAGCTCGCGGGTACAAGGCTACACATCTTTTCAAACTCTTTAGAGCGTACTACATTCGTTGAAAGGACGTGTTTCACATTAACTTTTTAAAAAAAAATTATTTTGATAAATACTCCTTGAAGTTTAAAAATGTCTTTTCTATCATTTTTTAACACAAATAAAATGACAAAATACTTGATACCTTAGATAGTTTAATGTATTTATATAATGTGAACAGTTTTTGTCGAAAAACAAAATTTTCAAATATTTTTTAAATTTTAATTTTAATTTTTCCATTATTAAAATAATTTTTGACACATATTTAAATTTATATAATTTATCACTTAAATATATAATTAACCATTAAAATATAAATCATTAACAATTTATTTAACATATATTTTATTGATTCCTAAAATATAAAATATTAATTACTTTATACTACTACGATTTAATAGTTAATGTTATGTATTTTAGTAGTTATATACGTTTAAAAAGTAGTTAATTAAATAATATATATTTTAATAATTAATAAAGTATTGAAAGTGATTAATAAAATAAATATGTATGATGTGCTAAAAAAATGTATTTAATTTTTAGTATATGAATCTTACAAATTAGTTAATATATTAATATTTTATTTATATTTAATAATTTTTATTTCAATATAAGTATTGAATCATTTTAAATAAATATACAATAAGATTTTAAAATTTAAATTTAAAAAGTAAATTTTAATATTTATTGCAATAAATAAAATTAGCAAAAAGAATACTAATAATATAAAATAAGTTGGGGTTGGTTAATGGCAACTATTAAAGATTATAGGTGGTGATAAAAATTGAGATAAAAATTATAAGAACGAAATTGAATAAAAGTAAAGAAATAAAATTATGAGATAGAAATTTAGTGTAATATTTTCAGGTGAACTCAATCTATAAAACATTTTTTTACAAAAAATAAACAATAATATTCTTCCCACAAAAGTTGTTTTGCAAGAACTTCAACTCCAAGTGGGCAACTTCAACAAAAAGAACTCGTCAAGGAACCTCCGTAGGTAGGTTTTAAGTAAAATTTTTAGTTTTAATGTATATTTTTAACTTACTCCTAATTATAATGATCATCTCCTCGTAACATTAATAAATTATAATAATATTTTCAAAACAATAACATTAAATATAAACATTTTATACTTAAATTAAATTGAAGAATGATAATAAAGTATAGTGTCATAAAGAAATCTTTATAGGAGATATATGAAGACAGTTTGGAAGTTTGTGATCAATTATTGTGATGGACAAACAATTGAGTTGAGATAAAATAATAAAGCAACATAACATGCCAATGATAAAAAAATGACCATATTTAACACGAAACCAATACTTCAATTCCTTGTTACAAAAAGGTATAGCCATCCATACCACTTTAAATACATCCATTTAATTTAAATTTACTAAGATTAAATGTAGAACTAATAGATAATTTGTGAATAACCATTATTGGTTATTTTTTATTTTATTGAACTTTATGTTTGTGATATATTTTTTTGGCAAAATGATATATAATTTATCTAAAACCTGGTTGATTAAACTTATATTTTTAAAAGTTATATATATTTTTTATTTTTTATTTTTTTAAATTTCCCACTCTTCAATTAAATTTCTTGAATGTCTTACTTTTTTATTTCAACATAAAGTCATTTTCTGAATAAGCGATCTCCTGATAGGAAATCGTTTTTCAAAGAAACAACTTCAAACTGCGTTTTTTCTTTTTTTGTTATATTTTAAAAAAAATGGAGTTGAAAATCGCTTCTCCGAAAAACGACTTATTAACATAAAAAATATTGTGGGAGGTCGCTTCCCAATAAACGACTTTTTATTAATATAAAAAAATTTATTCTTTAGGAGGTCGCTTTCTAAGTAAACACTTTATGTTGAAATTAAAAAATAGGACATTCAAAAAATTTAATTTAAGAGTAGAATATTTAAGAAAAATAAATAAAAAAAGGATATATATGAAGAAAAAAACTCTATTTTTAAATTTGACATATATAGATAATAGAGTTTTTTATTTTAATTGGTTTTCAAAATAATTTACTGTATGTAGCTACTGGTGGATGTCAGAGAAACTGTAGCTAGTTGATTGATACATAAAAATAATAAAATAAAAAATAAAATAAAATAAAAAAGACAGAATTATATAGGAAGAAAAAGAAAAGGTAAAAAGTAAGTGAAAAAAGGGAAGTGAAGAAAGTGACTAACCAAGATATAGATGAGAGAAGCGAGTATGATTGTATGGTAGCGTCCAAGAAGAGAATCAGCAACAAAAGCACCAAAGAGAGGAAGAAGGGAAGCCGTTCCAGCCCATATATTTACATTCTCAGCGGCTGTTGCAGTGTTTTGATTTAGTGGGCCCGTTAGATACGATATCAAGTTCCCCAGTATTCCAAAATACGATGCTCTCTCTGCCACCTCCGCACCTAATTAACATACAACATTCATAATTCATACAATTTAAAAATTATAGTCCTCCTTTCTTGTGAGTTCAATTAATAAAGTGTATTAAACAAAATGCAGAAGATATGAAATTAATTACCAATGATATACCAAGCGGATCTCCAATAACCCGATTTGGATCTGATGACGGGTTGACCTTTGTAGTCAACAACGCCATCAACGACACCCAATTCAGCTTCTAACAAAACGTCTTCGGTTTCTGCCATTGTTTGGATTAATTAATTCTTGAGAGGAAAAAGTCGTAACTTTCTTGTCCTCTCTCCCTTTTTATTTGAATGGAATTCTCTCACTTTATTAGCGTTATTATGTATCTGCGCTGAATTCTTTCTTTAACTGGAAATAAGTGTCAATTTATTTTTTCAAGTGCGAGGATTTTTTTATATATATATTCCCACGTTTACATTTTTTTTTTCCTTTCAAAATACTGAGATACTCTGTTTGTTGGGCTTCCAGGAGGTCTTGAAGATGTGATCAGCGATAAAAATTGTCAGTATGTCGAGAAAAAAATTGAATGTAATAATTGTGTTGCATATTGAGAACGGATGCGACATTCTACCCCCATTCTTTTTGTTATTATTTTATTCCTTATGTATACTTTGTTTATAATAATATAAATAAATATTTAAAAAAAAACGAATTTGGATGTATAGTAAATTAGTAACTTATGCCTATTTTGCAACTAACTTTCTTTAATTTGCTGTTGTGAATAAAATTAACACCCATTCTAATTATATTTTAGGGTCAATTTTATTTATTAAAATATAAACTAATATATATTTATATATATATATATATATTTGTTTAAGCAAATAAATTAACACGTTGAAAATATTTGATATGTTCATATTTGTTTTTTGTATTATATATTTAAATTTTGATTTTTTTAGAAAAAAAAAACATATATTTATTTAAATTATAAATAAAATAGACCTTAAGAATAAATCTACACAGACATCCGATAATAAACCAAAATATTATTATTGGATGATAACAAATTGTAGTTTGTTAATTTTATATAATTTAATTTGAATAAATTAAAATAAAATATCTATTATTTTATTATTTTCATGGTTTTACCCTTGCATTAAAAGGTTTTTCACGTTAAAAAATTGGTGTTCTTTACGCTTTTTATTTTGATCAATTTACTGCCATATATATTTTTTTTTTTTGTTTCTCACGGATTCATACAAATTAAGAAAATATTATACCAGTTGTGTATTACTTGTTATTGTATTTTTGTGTTTATTCCCAACAAATATAAGTGTCAAGTTAAAAGGAAAATTCAATCACAAAATGCAACAAAATCGATTTGCGCATTTTTGTGTTTATTCCCAACAAATATAAGTGTCAAGTTGGAAGGAAAATTCAATCACAAAATGCAACAAAATCGATTTGCGCATGGGTAGATTCAGATATGAAAGATATTGCAAGTGAGAGATAATAATGAGAATTTATGGTATACGGCACACAAAGCTCTGAATTTTTTAATATTTTATTTGTCATTATCCAATTGGCGCATGAAAGATGTTGCAAGTGATTATGTGGTTGGATGAGATGTGGGGGTTCCTTTACATATTTGAAACGACTATTTTTTCAAATTTTATGTGTCATCAAAGGGGAGATTTATTAAAATGCACTTACGCACAGCAACAAACTTTGGTTTGATTTTGCAAGGGTTTTAATCAATATGTCTTTATTAGATTTGATTAATAGTCTTAAAATTAAAATTTATGAAAAAATGTTTCAATTTGTCTTGTTTAAGAACCTTTTTCACGTCCTTTGAAGATGATCTGTGGGAGGATAATGGCAATTCTTAGTATGATAATTTTTTTGATTCACATTCAATTAAATCTTTTGAGTTTGATTATGAAGATCATTAGAGACGTGTCACTAAGTTGTTACATTAATTGAATGAGGACTAGGCTATTTTTGAGAAGCGATGTATTGCGGGAGAGAATGTTAAGCATCCACAAGTTGAGTCTCAGAATTCGGATCTTGCTAATCAGGGAATGTATTTTAATGTATTTTAATGTATTAGTCAATGATGTAGAAGGAGAATAGAGACGAATTTCTAACGAAAGTGAGACATCTTCTTTGATCTGGGGATCTTTTAGTTGAGGAACCAATTTTGTTAGCAACGACATAGTGGATATTAATGAAAGGGAGGACCATGTGGCAGTTTGTAGAGGTAATCCTAAGAAGACGTGTTGCTCTATCTTTAATTGTAATCTTTGTGGTATTCCTCCTCTTGAGAGGATCGTGGATTGTAGACTAAATGCAACTTTGAAAGGTAAATCTAAGAATTTTTTTGAGGTAGTGGGTACTTCTTAGGTGAACCTTCGTAGAAGGGTGGGGACTACCATGGAAATGAAGATAAAACTAAGGCGTAAGTTGAAACTATTTAGACAATCTTCTAATAATACTTCTAATCAAGTAAGTTATTTTTCATTTGATACCAATTGTTCTTTGAATTCTTATTGGAAAAATTCCATGGTCGGTTTATAAGGATGTCACAAGCGGCGGAGAATGTTTGGAATTTTGAAAAGTATATAACGTTTCATTTTAATATGGAGAAAAGAATAGTTGAAAATTTTAATAAAAAAGTTAAGAAAAAAAATTAAGAGGATGGATAAGGAGAAAACAAGGGTAATAGGGACGACGATGGTAGGAAATAGACGGGGGATGGGGAGTTGAGGGGAAGGAAGTGAGGGAGTTTGATATTTTATGTATTCAAAATAAAAAATAGAAATGGTTGATCAATTTTTCTATTATAAGCTTTGGAGTTATTTGAGTGTGAGTTATTAAGTCTTCAATAGGGTATTCTTAGTTTATAGAATACTAGTTCTATCGAGGTAGAATATTCTACATCTTTAAATCACGTGCTTGTCATAGGCGGAAGATGTATCTCTTCAAGAGACAAAAGATGTTCAAAGTTGATTAGTAATAAAGGATCAATAGAAGGGAGTTGATTATGTTAAAAGATGTTCAAAGTTTTAATAGTTTAATTAAGATTTTGAATCTTACTGATATTCTTTTACATGATAGAAGATTCACTTGATCGAGTCTAAATGGTCTATCAATGAGTAGGTTGGATATCTTTTGTTATCTCAAGAGTGAAGGGGTAAAAAAATTGTTTTTTTTTTGTATTAAAGAAACAATGATGGAATCGATTGATCAATTTTTCTCTTCTAAGCTTTGGGGTTCTTTGGATATGGGTTTTTCTTTTAAACTTTTAGTAAGTTCTAATGGAGGTCATCTTTCTTTATGGAATACCAATTCTTTTGAGGTGGAATATTCAACATGTTTAAAGAATGTGCTAATCTTAGGCGGAAGATGCATGTCTTCATAAGAATTTTTGACTTTTGCAAATTTTTATGTTCATTGTGATAGTAAAAGTAAACATTTACTATGGATCCAATTGCTTGATAGAGTTTAGAGTTTTTAAGGCTCTTTAAAGTGTATTTGTGGTGATTTTAATTTGGTTCGAAATTCAGAAGAAATGATAAGTAAAAGGGTGTTTATTATGTCAAAAGATCTCCAAAGTTTTAATAGTTTGATTAATGCTTTGGATCTTATTGATATGTATAACATTTGGAAAGTCCAAACATCTGTGCCAATCGTATATATATAATCTAACATTAAAATAATGGCTGCATATACTTCTTTTAAGGCAAAAGAACGATTATATAATCTAACATTAATAAATCTATAGATAAATTTCATTTAAATTCCAAGACCAGTTAATTAGTAGTAAATGTCTTGAATTTTCGGTACTATTTATTATATTCAGTTCTTAAATTTACATATAACCAAATTTTCAAAAGGTAGTTTCCATTTTTCACATTTATTTAATATATGAAATCTATGATTGATTCTTTGCAGATAAGAAATTTGCTCCTAAGTGATACATATACACACAACCTTATGTACGTTTTTAGAAAACACGTAACAACAAAAAAAAAGGATTAAAAATGTGAAAATATGTCTATCGTAAGTTATTGGAGTGATGTAGTTTTAGACAAGAATATGATACATGCAAATGTTATTTTCATAGATTATAACTTACATCCTTCAACATTTGGAGGTATTGTGCAATTTTTTAAAGATAAAGATATTAGAAAAACAAATGGTGGAAGATATGCCGAAGAGGAAGAACATGAAATAACTATTAAATATTTATCGAACCGTTCTATTATTATTGAAAAACTTTTTATAGAAGTGATTTTTAAAGAATGGAAAAAAAATACACAAAAGCAAGCTCAGATTCAAGTGTTATAAAACCTTCTTAGCTTGATAACTTTTTATATTTTTTTTCTTTTTTTATATTAAGTTTACGTCCCCCATTGTTTCATATTTGATTTTATTTTAATAAAGTTTTTTAGCTACCATTTTTATATTTTTATTAACGATATTTATTTTTCATTTATTAAAAAAGAAACTAAGATAAAATGACAACTATTTATACTATCGAAATTAATTTAATAGATATCTTTGTCAATAAAATGTCAACAAATAAGGATAATTTTATTCCTTGGATAATGAATATATATCTTTGTCAAACAAGGTTATAATTATTGTACAATATATCAATTTACGATATTTTGTTATTCCGGAAACAATAAATAACAACTAGATTACATTCAACTTCGAATTTATACAACATAAGACTAACTTTTTTATTTCACTAACAACAAATAGCTATCATATACATAGAGCCTTTAATTCTTCCATCATTATGAATAGTTATCCTATATAGAGACCTATAAATTGTTATATTCAACTTGTTTCCTCGGAAACTTACGTCACAAGTGTAAGTGCAATTACAATCACATCAATCAACATGCTGATCATAAATTTCTTCAGCAACATATATTCCCTTCCATCCACTTGAGAAACCATGCCATCTTTGTAAAATTTGCATATTAAAGAGTTTTGTTAGAATAAAATCAATATGTTTAAAATAAATTAAAGTAAATATAAAGCAACATATTTATAATTTTAATTTTATTTATTACATAAAAATTATTTATTATTTACCTTGTGGTGTCAAAATCTTTGAAGATCACGGGTAATCACAGTATAGTTTCATACTTAATCAAAGAAATCACAGTCGTTCGAAGACTTCTCATGGTCATCGTCATAATTGAACAACAACGCAGAGTAAAACAAAGAAGAAAAACAAATATAAGATTTCCATCAAATTTAAGTGAATCATACTTATAATGATGATCCATGGACTTAATTTTGTTTTTTCTTTACCATGGATTTAGAGGAGATAAAATGAAATAGAGAGCTAAAATAAATAAAAAATTATTATTGATATATATATATATATATATATATATATATATATATATATATATATATGTGTTTGAAAACATATGTGAAAGAGATAAAATAGTGAAATATCACTTTTCTAACTTTCTACTAGCAACCAAGAGTGAAAACCATCATTTTGGAGAGTTGGGTGTATTATTTTGTGGTGTCAAAGTTATCAATGCAACCATATATTTATAGGGAAGTAATTCCATTGTGAAATGGAAAAGACATGTGCCGATGGACTATCTCTCTTGGAAAACAGTTTGTTTGATTTTTTTTTTTCTTTTAAAAAGTTTTATTAAATTTTTAAAATCAAATTTACTATATAAATAAAAAAAGTAATTTTAATTAAATAATTAATTAATGAAATTATACATAAATGCATAATATATAACAAATATTTTCATATTTATTATAAAGTTTAATAATTGCATATCAATATAAAAAAAAAAATTTATTGCGTTCAATCATATCTGACCATCATCATATATTGTAATATTACTTTTTAAAATACTACTAATATAAAAATATTTGGAATTCTAACTTTTCTGTAAAATCTTTTTCAATAATATTTCCATTGAACTTATATTTTTTTGGTTAAATAAATATATTAATTTTGAAAGATGTATTACTTATATAGAAAGAAAGGTCAAAGAAAAAAAACAATAAATTAC
>JBBPBS010001012.1:4139377-4192056 GCA_037974835.1 Cicer judaicum
TTTTTCTTTTACAAAATAATAATAATAATCTATAAATATTCAATTTTAATTTATTCATGAATAGGTTTGTGCACTATTTTGTATTTATACACTTTTTTGTGTGTGTTAATATTATACACCTTTTTTAAAATGCCTTTTATACTTTCGTAGCGGTTTCTATAAATACATATTATTCTATAATTCACATTATTTAATAATGGATATGTATTAGATAATAATGTATAATATTATTTTATTCATATAAAATCTTTATAGTTGGATATTTTGATTATTCTTGAAGATTTTCATTTTAGTATAAAAATCTTATATTTTAGTATTCAGCAAACAAAATCTAATATTTGAAGGTACTTCAATACACAAGAAATAGTAGTTTGAATAGTGTGGATGATTTTAAACCTTTTTTTTTAATATCAGTTTTTTATCAAAATTTTATCTTCTTTTTAAAATAAAACACATATTGAAGGTATAACATAAAAAAACATAAACACAAAATAAAGAGATAAGGGAGAAGGAAAAAAACACAAATATTTTAATACAAGTTTAAACTATTGGAATATCTAGTCCTCTCTTTATAGAAAGATTTTGTCCTCGCACAACAAGGAATTTAATCCACTATAGTATTCTTAATTATGCCTTTTTAGATTTGAGTATTCTTAAAACTTCTCTAAGATAAGTATTGTTTTCTTGTCTATTCAAGCATTGAATATTATTATTAGTCCGAATTTCAATCTCTTGATTCCACTTCACTCGCCTTGCAAGCATAATTTTTCTTCAACGTCTCTTTAGACCTACCGAAATCATAGTCTATGAAATTTTCCCAAAAATCATAGTTTCGCTAGCCTATTGAGTTGAGTTTGTATAATATCTCTTCAAGCTACATATATTCTTCCACGTGTCTCTTCAGGCTACCCATTAGAGACCATTTAGTACTCTCAACAATCTTAGCAAGCTTTTGCGCTTTGAGGAACTAAGTTTTCAACCGTCAATCCAGACTAAGTATTCTTCTCACTGCCTTTTCAAGCTATTTACTGGAAATCTTCTAGTTTTCTCAATAATCGTGGAAATTTTGTGCTATTGTGAGTCTGAGTGCTCACTTGGTCTATGTACATCAAGAAAATGACTTTATGTGGAAAAGCATTTACAATCTAATTATGACCATCCTCACTTGCTTCAGCTCAAGTGAGGCTCCTTAAGTACTCATAAAAAAATAACCGTTGAGATATACACAAAATTAAATTGCTGCAAACCGTCATGTAGTAATTCGACCTTACACATTTTACGGTGTAGATCATATGATGATATCTTGTAAAACATGAATAATAATAACTATCTTAATGAATAACACATTAATATTAATTATCTTTGACGTACGATACTATTGTAGACATCAATAACGAATGTTATGATTCAGCTATATATATCCTACATAACTAGGGTAAATAGGTCAACTAATCATAATTTTTTTGATTTTATTGTCAAACATCATCAATGAATATTAGTACCTGATCCAAACTAATTACTACAATAATGTAGTAAATTAATTTAAGTGACAAAAAAATATTTGTAACATGAAATTTATTAATATATAATGAAATATCTATTATGTATTTTTTATTTTGAAAATATTTAAAAAGATTTTTTTTAAACGTCAATATACTATATTATAAAATGAAATAACTTTACAATCATCATAAATATTCTATTGTATTTTTTATTTATTGAACAAAGAAAGGATAATTACAATCATATTTGCGTATATTGGGCTATGTTGGGCGGCTCCCTCCTCCTCCGACACCAACTAAATATTTGTGTATATTGTGATATTCACTTTTTTAAAGATGCTTTATTATTGTGTAGTTTCCACCATAGGGTGATTATTATTGTTCTCTAGTGTTACTAAGTGAACTTTTGTTTGTACTCATTATTTGACATAATGAAGTTATTTCTTTGGTCTAGACGACTCGTGAATTTTACCATTGTGTTAAGGGATTTTTCACATTAAATTGTTATTAATATTGGTGTTGGATTTTTGTTGGTAATTTATGAGTTCAAGTTCCACAAGAAATAATTTATTTTGACAAGCTTTCATTGTGCGATTTGATCCCAACAACTAGCATCAAAGTTTTGGTTCTCTTGTGGTAATATTTTGTGGTAAATTATGGAATTCAATACAATTCGTATGGTGATCTTGAATGGGTCAAATTATGTCCTATTAAAAACTAAGATGGAGGATCTGCTTTGTGTGAAGAGTTTTCACCAACCTATGTTCCATGCAGGGATGCCGAATAATAAGATTTTTGATTAGTGGACTCTACTACATAGACATGTTTATGGATACATTCATCAGTAGATTGATGATAATATGTGAAACCACATTAGTAGGGAAACAAAATTTAAATCCTTGTGGGATAAGCTTGAGCAGCTGTATGTGAAGAAAACAAGTAACAACAAGATATATTCGATACAGAAGTTGTTAGCTTTGAAACTTCAAAAACAGGCTTCAATTGCAGATCATTAGAATACTTTCCAAGGAATTATGAATCAATTGTTTGGTATGAGTATTAAAATTGAATATGAAATTCAAAGGTTATTTCTTCTTCGTTCCTTGCCTGACTCGTTGGGGACTTTCATAATGTCATTGTCTAATTCGGCCACTGATGGTGTGTTGTCAATGGATCTTGTCAAGAGCCGTGTTTTAAATTAGGAGATGACATGAAAGTACCATAATTTTTCTTCATGGTTCAAGTTTCTGAATCAAGGGGGTGAAGTAATTATCTATATTCAGGGAAATAGAGACCAAAACATAAGCAACTCTAGAAAAATAGGTAAAAAGTTGTTGAATGTTACAAATGGGGTAACAAAGGGCATGTTCAAAAGAAATGTTGAATTTTAAAAAAGGAGAATGAGGAAACAGATAATGGAAAAAAATAAAGAAGATGATTATAATGGGGATAGTACTAATATTACATTCGATGAAGACTTGCTTCTTATTGAAGAGTATGATACAACTAATATTATTGGTAGTGCATCCAGTTTGGTAATTGATAATTGTACTTCAATACATGTCATTTTCCAAAAAAGATGTTTTTCTCTCTTATACTCAAGGTGAATTTGGTGATATGAAGTTGGTTCATGAAAGCGTGTTAAAACGTGTTAAGATTGGAGTGGTTGATTTGGAGATGACTAATAGTACCAAGATAACTCTCAAGGGTGTGAAATATGTTCTACACATTCAATTGAATTTAATTTCAATGGCTAAGTTTTGTGATGAAAGCTATGATAATCGGTGTCACGGGAAACTTGAAAACTTACCAAGGGTTCTATGATTGTTTCTACTGGTACAAAGTGTTTTACTTTTGATGTGACATATGCAAAATTAATTAAAGATGTGCATGTAGTTTAACCAGTTGAAAAAAATAAGTTATGGCATAAGTGGTTGTGCCACACAAATGGAAAACACATGGTTGAGTTAGCTAAGCAAGATGTATTTTCGGACATGAGAAATCCACACTTGAAGAAATGTGACCATTGTTTTGTAGAACACAAGAATATAGTTTCTTTTCAAAGTCACTCACCTAGAAGACCAATTTTTTTTTTATTTGGTGCATATGCATCTATGTAGTCCTTTGAAGACAAGAACACTTACAAAAAAATGCGTATTTTATTACATTTATTGATGACCATTCAAAAAAGACATGGGTCTACACCTTGAAGAGTAAAAATGATGTGTTGAACGTGTTCAAAAAATTGAAGATCTCAATTGTGCACGAAACTAGGAAGAAATCGAAGTGCGTAAGCACATATAATGGAAGTGAATATTTGAGACCATTTGACGCTTATTGTAGAGAGATGATTAGACATCAGAAATCTCCATGGGTGGGTGGTGTTTTCAAGAGGATGAATAAGTTATTTGATGAAAGAGTTAGATATTTGTTGATGTAAGCAGAACTTCAACAATTATTTTAGGATGAAGTATTGAGCCTTTAAAGAGGTACACTATTGTGAATGATGTTAGAGCTTCTGTATTGGATGAAAATATAGATGATGATGATCTTGAGACTTGCGACATAGTTGTCAGAATGATTAAGATTTTCTCCACTAGAATAATGAGGAGAAGATGTGTTGGGTGAATCATTCCTCAAGTGGGAGCCCAACCCAACTAAATAGAAAAAGGAAAAAGGGAAAAGAAAAAAAAAGGGTTATGTTGGTTTGTTTGGGCCAAGTCCATGTGTGCTGAGCAAAAGGATTTAATATCCCTAATAAAAAAAGTTAAATATGTAGCTTGTGTGTGCTATAGCGTGCGGACATAAGAAATTCAATCAAATTGTCGTAGAGTGAACAAAGCAATGACCGAGAAAGAGAAGAAATTTTTGGCATCGCTTGTGGATGTTGGTTAGGAAAACGTTCTCCGTATCAGCTGAAATTTTAGTATGTTGTTCATCTCACTATATTTGTTATTCTAATCATTTGTTTTTTCTTCTATGAGAGTCATTTTGTGATACCCAATTTAGTGGAAGTATTATTTTATTATTGAACTTTTGGTTGTACTCATTATTCGATATAGTGAAGTTATTTATTTAGTTTTGACGACTTGTGATTTTGTCTTTGCTTTAATGAGTTTTCTATGCTAAAATTTACAGTGTCAAATTTATAGCTATTTAATCATTTTATTATTATTATTATTATTATTATTATTATTATTATTATTATTAATGTTGGCTTTCTATTAGTAATTTATGAGTTCAGATTCTACAAGAAATAATTAATTTAACGAGCTTTTGTGGTGCACTTTAGTCCCAAAAGACTCTTGAAGTAATGTGGTATTAGAGAAGGAAATGATTATCTAAATGTCATTGTCAATGATGATAATCTAAATCTTAAGGTTGCTCACAACTTTGAATAATTACAACATTTAAAAAAATATAAAGATACTAAAGAAACAAATATATAGTCACGAGTAAGAGAACACAAAAATATTGAAAATCTACATAGTTATTTTACTATCAATAAAGAGTTTTTTATTGATGTGATTTCTAAGACACATATTAAGAAAATTTAAAAGGAAGCTCGATTATATAATACTCGCCCAAGTGTTAGAAAACATGCTTAAGTTGAAGATTTTTTTTTATAATTTTTATTTTTATTTTAGTTTTATTTACCTTAGTTAGGTATATGTCCCCTAACTTTCTAGTTTTTCTTTTTTCTTAGCAAGTTTGAGCTTATTAAAAAATAGATAATTAAAATTTTCCTTTAACAAAATAACTTTTAAGATTTAATAACTATTAATTTGATTATATTTAATATCAATTTCTTGATTTTCTTTATTATTTGTTTACCAATTAAAATTTTCTTGAAAATAATCATTTTATTTTTCTTCACATTTATGTCTAATAATAAACAAGAGAAAAATGCAGAATTGATGATGTGCAAAGTTAAACAGAATATAATAAATATTAAAGACGTTATTAGAATACAAATATTCATTGATGCAAGCACTGGAAAATATTTTTTTTTTAGTTAAGAAAGTTTTAATAATATCTTGCTAGATATATCATGTATATATTGACATACATATGTGTCTATATCCTTATTTTATGAAGTGTTCACAAATACTTTGTTAAAAACTAATTTTTCATTAATTTATTTTGTAGGGTGGCATTATGAACTTGTATATAAATTTATAAACTTGGTATCTTATTGTAATTGTAGCGTGTTTTCGGTATTGTATCTCGTGTTCTTGTATATTTATCCTGCCTTGGTAATAGTAGTTTATGGAATATTTATATTTTTAAATAAACAATTAAATTACTATGTATTTCTTTTAGTGTAACACTTAACATTAATTATTTAAAATAAAATTTAGAGTCGTATTGATATCATTATGGTCTAAGCAAAGTCATAATAGTTATAGAAATACAATATTACAAGTGAAGTAAAAAACTTAGACAATATAACTACAAATAGAAACACAAAAACTATTGAACACAAATAATTAAATACTTCTTCGAGTTCAAAACAAATCTTTTTCGAGTCCAAAACAAATCTTTTTATCTCCTATAAATCATAAAAATAAGTGCTAGTTAAAAATATTATTTTTTAAAATAGCAATGATAGAAAGAATAGTAGTTTTCTTTTCAATAAAAACCTCTAATATAAGCTATTGATTAAAAACTTTTCATTTCCCTCAATTTTTCAAATAAAATTGATGGTTTATTTCAGTTATCTCAACCGGTGTCAATAAAATTATTGTAATTATTTTTTAAATTAGGTATTCGTCATAACTGTAATTGGCATTCTAGTTGTTCTTTCTTTATAGATGTTTCATTAGTAAAACATTAAGATAATTGTGATCATTTTTTAAGTTATGTCTTCCCCCATGACCGCAATTCACGTTCAAGTTGTTCTTCCCTTATAGATGTTTCATTAGTGAAACATCATCATAGTTTACATTATCATTTTCAGTTATTTAATATAAAATATAATTTAAAACATAATTTTAACAAGAAGTTTAAAAAAAATTGAGTGCTGCTAATTAGATACACTTAAATATGATCAATCATGAAAGAAATAGAAACACACCAAAAGAAGCATCAGCTATGGAAGATAATAGACATACATAAAACTAAAATGAACATTTCAAAAAATCTATCAAATTCTCTAAATAATTAAATTTGACATTTGCTTGACGAATCCAACACAAGGGCTAATTTTTTTTTCAAAATATGTCAAATTCACTTAGCGATTTTATAATTCTCTTAAGTCTGAAGCAATCATGTTAGTCCTATGGTCAAATTCACTCGGCGAATTATTTTCGCTCAACAAAATTTTAAGAGTTCAAGGGTTTTTCCACTGTTTTCACAATCCATTCTTTAAATACGCATCAATCGAACAAAGCAACTTAGGAATTTTTATCAACAACAATCACAATACAATAATCATAATCAAGAGCCACACATATTTCCTCACACATTTTGAAAGCCACTTTTCTTGTTAAGTTAGGGTTTTCCTCTAATTTTATGTTAGAGATTTCTCTTCCTCTCTAAACTCCGACTTCTTTTACCTTCTACCGCAACGAAATATAAAAATTGTTGTCTATTTACTTCTACGAGAACGGTTTTTTTACCATAAAAAAATAAGCGTTGCCATAGCACCAAAATGTTGTAGTGACAGAAATGATTCTTTGGTTGAATAAGGATGAATATTAAGTGTATTTTAACTTTGCATGCTGTCTCTCTTGAGGAGGTGATGAATTTTGATGGTGGAGAGGAAAAGAAAGAGAAAGATGGTGTTTGGGTTGTGTTTTTGTTAGATAAAATGGTGTAAATGAGACAGTGAGGTTTGTTAGAGAAATGCAAAGAGATGAGAAAAATGAAAGTGGCACTATGCCAAAACACGCCTTTTATAGCACTTATTTTGATCTTTCATAACTCTATGCCAACATCGATTATAACTTTGATGTATCCATATGAAATGTTTTTTATGATGCAATTCTATATCTCCTAGAGTGCTATATACTTTCCCGTGACTAACAATACATTTATATAGAGATGATAAATAAAAATTACAAAAGAAGAAATATAAACATTAATATAATTATTAATGTAACAAATAATTAAAATATTGTAATTAATAAAGAAAGCAATTACCTTGGAAATGGTGAAAAATACAACGTTACAAGAGTCATTAGCATTAAGGAAGTCTGAGTCATATTATTGTTTTTGAGCTACCCCAAATCCTAAGCCCTTAACACGACTTGGGTACTCTTTTGACATTTAGAGCCTTATTTAGCATGTCTGTACAACCAAAGTCTTCCTCTTCTTCAGGTAAAGATTATGCTAGAAATCGTGACACAAATAAACAAAAAAAACTTGTTAGCTATCTTCATGATTAAATTCAGAATGTGACAATTAAAAAAATTATTATTTAACTTACACATTAATTAATCTCCCACTCTAATAGCAATGGCAACAATCACAAGTATTTCAACTAAAGCCAATTTAAAATCGAAAATAAACATTCTCGATTCAAATTTATAATTTTAAACCTAAGACATTTAATTCAATCATCAATTTATTTTTGCGAAATTTAAGTTGTAATCTTAAAATGTGAAAAGAAAAAAACAAGTTGACATTTGAGCAAACAAAAACAAATAATTTCAAAACAATTTCAATTAACGTTAACAAGAACTAACAATTTCTTTCTGACACACAACTAATTAATATAAATTATCGCTTTTAATTTTTAACATATAGTAAGGAAGCATGATATTTTTTTTTACAAATAAGATGTTAAACCCAACATGATACTTTAAGATCAAAACGATGCAACATAACAATAAATAAAATAAAATATAATAATGCAATTTCAACAAGTA
The DNA here is from genome assembly GCA_037974835.1 of Cicer judaicum. Classification (NCBI taxonomy): domain Eukaryota; kingdom Viridiplantae; phylum Streptophyta; class Magnoliopsida; order Fabales; family Fabaceae; genus Cicer; species Cicer judaicum. The sequence continues at coordinate 4,147,752 of JBBPBS010001012.1, forward strand.
CTTGTTTATTCAAGTAAGGAAGCACCACACAAAATTAATAAGCAGCAATCAACAGATAAAAAGCAATTTCACCAATTAGGTAGTAAACACTTCCCAAGACATATATGGTCATACAAAAACATATAGGACATAACACAATAATAGTAGGTAAAAATCATTTAGTGAACAAAATTAACAAGCAAACATAAAGTAATACGACTACGACTCACATGGATTAATACTAAGCCGACATTTGATTCATTCAGTTTGATTGGACATACCTACTCTGTTACCACTAATCTAACACCCTAAATCTTAAAATAAAATATAGAATAATTAATACTATATTTTTATAAAAATTTACAGCGGATAATAAAAAACTTCTTTCAATAAAATAAATTTTGTTTATAAGTAATTTAGAACTACTATATTCTTCATGATACATATGAAACACTTTAAATTAATTCCTCCAATAAAACAGCACAATCTCAATAAAATTGATTTTACTATAATTTCTTAATTTAATTATAAAAAGTTATCAGTATTAACAAGATTTTCTTACAAAAACTAGTCTCTAATTAAGCAAAATGCAACTTATAAATCATATTTTCAATATCACGTATCAAAGCGGAACTTCTCCTAAAGTTGAACTTCAATACTCATTAATCTGCAATAACTGTAATTTCGCAAACGCATAGTCAAACTAATAAAACACAAGTGAATAGGGTGAGTTTTAGAATCATATTTGTAACACCTCTCATTACTTATCTAGAAAATAATGTAGAATATTACACATTAATATCATTATAGTCCAACTTCACAAGAGAAATCATAGTAGGTATTGAAATACACTCTTATAAGTCAAGTTTCAAACTTAGACAATATAAAAAAATTCCAAAATGCAAATACAACAACTACTAAGAAATGACATCATATACATGATCCGAGTCCAAAGCTCTAGCATTTTTATTTGCTATAATACATGAAAATAGGGATAAAATAATAATCTTAGTGAGTTCCCTAAAATAGGAAATGTAGTTAGAAAATATATTTTTTAAGACATTAACAATAGAAAAATACACATTTCCTATTCAATAAGGCATTAAGGTAAAATTACATTTGAAAATCATTTATTCTTTTTAGTCAATTTTGCCATAAAATATGAATAGTTGATAGGACTGCAAGTGTATAATATTATCGTGTAGTAAAATTATCATTCCCATAAGAACTTTGTTATTAGTATCAATCTATCTTTACATTGACAATTAGCTAAAACGAAAATTGTTGATAGAATGATTTGTTAAAATTTGCAATAAAAATAAAGTCTCGAGATTGTAGTTTTTCACAATGATGGATACAATAAAACTAATCTTCTCTAAATTATAGGTGTTAAACTCTTAAAACTTATATAAATAGTTATAACTAATGCATTCTTTCAAAGAGAAAAAAATATATTTTAAACTAATAACCAACCAATTTTCATGATTGATGTATTCACAAAATCCTTTAAGAAAAGATATTTTTCATGATTTCAAGAGAACCAATTGTATTTTCACGGATTTAATTCTCTTGTCTAATTTTGCAGGTCATATATCAAATTCACCTTTTAGTATATTATTTAATATCCAAGTACAAACATGATTCTAACTAAGAATGAATCAAAAGATGGATACCCATGACAGAAAGAAATAAAAAATTGTTAAAGATCCATCATTTGAAATCCTACAATCACATCTGCTCACGCATGGTCATAGTAGAATCAAAGCTTAAATATCAAAACATTGAAAAAGTAAAATAACATAATAAAATTAGAAACTAAATATTATTGTAACTAAAATTTTGCAAAGAAAACTATAAGAAAAAAAAAACAAGAGTAACCAGAGAATGTGAGTAGGAATTTGTATCAAACAGAATATTTTTGTCCCTTTTTATAGTCGTAGGCACTTTCATGGGCTTTAATTATAATAACACATTATAATTTCCCAAACAAACAAAAAATTCATTAGTAGAAGTTAGAGCAAATTACGGCTACGACCAGACAATAATCCTTATGCCTTGGTGTGGCAAATTCTTACTTTTTTTTTCCAATCATCATAGTTGTAATGGCTAGTACGATTAGATCGTAATTTTGCTGAAACTTGCTTTTATTTTATTTTCCTGATCAAGATGAACCGCAATTGTACCACTTGACTTCAGGGCTCTTTGCACCAAGAATCTGCATTTACTACTGCAGGACTCACTTGACTTCAGGGCTCTTTGCACCAAGTAAAACTAAAATTGAATTTAAAACATCATATTAACCTATCAAACAAAGCTATAAAAACAACTACATTCTATCTTATCAAATTTTTCATTGCTTGAATCATTGCTTGTCCTCAAGCAATTGCTTCATGTAAAAGTTATGAACAAACAACCACCATGAATAGGGAACTCAACATTCAGTTCAAGTGCAAACAATAGGCAAAGTCCAAAATCAAGGGATAATGTAACAACCCATTTTTTTCTTTCCAAAAACAAATTCATAAGACAGAAATTAAGAAATAAAAGAAATAAAGAAGGAAAGAAATACTCTTGGATAAATTATTTAAGTCGTAACATAACGATAAAAGCCAATAAATATTTACAAGCAGCGGAAATAGTTTTTGAAATACAAACCCAAAGTATTTACCCAACAAAATACACCAGGAATATGAGACCTATCAGACATAGCTCATACCCCTGGGGTATTCTCGGCAGACACCTGTACAAAAGCATTGTCCAAAGAATTTTAACTTCCTCACATCGCATCAATTAGTGGTACAAGGACCCATCAATTAGTGGCACAGTCTTCCAAATTGAATTAAATACATCCACAAAAGAAAGACAACTAAACCCTATACAACTCTCTAATCTGATCATGCTACAAAAAGCTATACAACCAGGGTGATCTCCACACGCCCTGCAAGATTCCCTCTGACACAGCATCGGACATGTATGCATAACTACATTTGATATGAGGGAAAAACCCAGATTTCCATAATAATTGTAAAGATCACCAACCAAAATTAACAAATATCACATAGCATTTAAGTTTTTTATGTACAAAATAACCTTTCAACTTAGCAAACTATTTGAAAGGGTTTTCATATGCCAAACATGCATAATCAAAGTTGAAAAATGAAGTTTTAAACAAAAATGCACAGTCGTATTCGAATACAACATCCTTGTTTTCGAATACAATGCTATTTCAGAAGTCAATAGAAAAATCAGGACATCTGTATCCAAATACATCATTCTTGTAGTCGAATACAGAGTTGTTTCATAACTCAGTAGAAAAATCAAGACAACTGTATTCGAATGCAACCTTCTTGTATTCAAATACAACATCAGAAAACAACAGAAATAAGCTTTTAAATGGTTTCGCAATCAATCAACACTTACACACAAATCCAAACAATCACGCTTACCAATTAGGGCACAATCACAACCACAAATGATCATACATATACAATCATCACATTATATCAAAGATGACTCGCGTGCCAAACACCCTAATGCAATGCGTACATGCCCAAAATGCATGAATTCCAGAATTACAACTAAAACCCTCCTCGAAGGGGCGTAAATCATAATTGTACCATTTATCGCAGACCAATACTAATTACTGATGTACCACCTATCACAGGTCATCACGATTAATTAAAAAGCGTAAATTGTAAACGTACCGCCTATCACGGGTCACCACAATTTACAAAAATACGTAAATCATAAACGTACCGCCAATCATAGACCAATACTGTTTACCGAGGTGCCACTTATCACGGGTCAGCACGATTTACTAAAAAGCGTAGATCGTAAACGTACCACCTATCACATACCAATACTATTTACCGAGGTGCCACCTATAACGGGTTAGCACGATTTACTAAAAATGTGCATTCTATCACAGACCTACACGATGCAAAAATCTCCGCAATGATAAGATGAATCGACATATCACATGACATCATCTTGTGGTCCATCACGGTCACCACTATCACTATGGTACCATCGCGATCACCATGTACTATGAAATGCACGAGCATACTCTGACTCTTTGCACAACAATCATCAAGTAAATGCAGATATTAAAAGACTCCCCATTTTTAATACTCATTTAACACTAATGATTTTGAAATTCAACACAGAGCATATTCAAACATATGTTTTCCACCACTACATATCAAACTTAATCCATAATTCACGTTAAATTCGATCAATTCAAATTCTACAAAACCCACACCAAACTCAATCGTCAATCACCCATAAATATCCACAAAATTCAAACATAACTCTTGCCAAATTAATTTTCACAAACCACTTCTCAACACATCAAATTCAATCCACACTTTACATTAAATTCATTTTTCACAAGTCCACACATAAAACACATCAAATTTAATTTCTTCAAAACACATATAAATGAATTAAATTCCTTTTCCACAAAATCCTACATCAAATTCACCAAATTCCAACTCCACAAATACACATATATCATCCTATATGCAAGCTAAAAATTTGGAAGGAGTCCTTACCTTAATGGTAGATTTAACAAGCGATTACGGCACCACGATTAATTCCGATAAAATCTCCGCTCGCGTCGTCTCTTTCAAAGTTAGTTCACTAGCACCGTAGCAGGGAGATAAGCAATTTTCCCTTTCATCTCTTCGCGAAATAAAGCTTAGATCAAGAAGAAATGTGGAGGTTTGTGTTTGACAGTTTTGAAATCACCAACACCGTTTTCCATCATTTTTGAATCAGAGAAGAAGAAGGAAGCTGAAAAATCTTCTCTTTCACACTCACCAAGCCTTGGGTTTCTTTTCTTGATGTAATAAAAAGCAAAAGAAAGTAAAATAAGAGAAGGGAGAACGAAGGAGATGACTTTGTTCGTGGGACAGGGAGGAAACATTTTTTTTTTCTTCTGTTTTTCCTTTTCTTCCTCCTTTATAACATATATGTAACTTACTACTAATTATATATATATATATATATATATATATATATATATATTATAATTAAAACTAATCAACAAATATCTAAATACTCTTACACCACATCACTTTACCCACATCTTAATCTATTTTGATAAAAATATATACTCTCCTCGTAACTTAGTTGACAAATAAATTTTCAGCAACGAGTGCTATTTTTAACAAAACTGTTCGGTATTAAATTCTTTGCAACGTAAATAAATTATTTTCCGACAAATAATTTTAATCCAATTTCCAAAAATATATTTTTGGCATTTAACTCACTAAATACCAAAAACTGGGGTAAAAGCCTAAGAAATTCAACACAAAATACCCTAAAAAAGTATAATTTAGGATTTAAAATTAAGGGTCTTACATTACTACTCTCCATAAGGAAGTTTCGTCCTCGAAACTTAAAGTACGAGTAGCAATCCACACTAGGTTTGTACTCAAATTCAACATACAAGTCACAACTTGTTTCACCCGATCTACTCGAAGAAACTGCTGTCTACCCCTTTTCATAGGGTGCTTAATAACTTTACACACTACCATAGCCTGTAAGATTCGTTCATTCCATTCAACATGATTTTGTCTACTATCAACAAGAGATTAAGGATTATCAGTCCCTCAATTTGTCAATAAATAGCCAACAACCATGATGGTGGCCTAGACTATCTTAACCGAACTGTAATAACGCTCCTTGCGACTTACACTTGAGGTTATCCTAATGCACAAGCGGTCAACAACTTTCTCAAGGTCCACTAAGTTTTTTATATTTTCCTATTAGTTTGATCCTATTGACGAACTACAATCGCCCAAAACTATGTCACATAGCCTCACATATATCCACTTGATACCAAACCGAAACACTAAGTATGACACACCGACACACTAAGCACCAAACAATCATTACCGTCGAGGACTCCCTAATTTCTCAATTGCCTATAAATCCTCGATTTCTTTAGTCGCACAACTACATCCAAGCATCCGGTTGGTGATCAAAGTTTCCTCAAATATTTTCGACAACAAACCAGAACTATATCATCTACAACACACAAACTTCCTTCAGGTTTAATGCTTCGTTTCAAGAGTCACGTCTCCAACAAAATCCAACTTGATGCTCATGCCTTTATTAAGACCTACATTTGTCTCATGCCCAACACCTTAAGTTCACACTTCACTAGACAATTTCTTAAATACTTCGCAATTTTGCACAAACTCGAAAATAATTTTACTACATCTACTGCCAGCATTCATTCCGACACTTCTCAATTTTGCTGCATCCTTTACTCTCAGCTTGATGATTATCTTTTCATTACGATAGGTAAAACACATTGTATTCACTCCATCACTTTTCCATTTACACAAACCTTAAATTTTTGCCCGAACCTTGACACATCTTTATTATAGTGATTTCAATAAATCAAGCCTTACCAGTTCCCACCAAAAAAATTCCATTTCATGCTCAATTCTTCCCTACCAAACAAACATTTAACCTTGTTGATTGACGAACACAATAGCAACCCTCATGACATGCACTCAAGTAGTGCCTTTATATCATTGGCATACCTTTATAATAATAAGTTCTGAATTATAGGTAGGATAATTCCTTTCATAAATCTTTAATTATCATAAGCTACATCTCTATGTGCTTCTCCAACAAGTTTTCTTGGCACATTTTCAAAAACTTGGTTCACTTGCTAGATTCTTATTCCTTCTCAACCTTCACCGAGATGCAAACTGAAAGAATCCTAACAATCGAATGTCCTAAATAATTATTTCTCAAATGTTCCCCATAAGCATTTTATAAGAAATAATTATCTATAACTTCATCCTCATAAATTTGCAGTAAAATATTTGAAAGACCCACATACCTTTCATTGTTCATCTAGTTACTGAAACACTCATTTTAAATCTTAACGCATGAATTCCCAAGACCAACAACTAAACCATAAATCATTCATTACATTTCTTCTCATTCATTACATTTCTTCTTCGTCACATCGTCGAATTTCATTCATTTCATCTTAAGATACAATACAAAGTTTTATTCATTATTGACTCTAATCATCTTAGTAATCTCACTAATGAAAACATTTCTAATAATAGCACATCGTTTTTAGTAAATCTTCATACACTTTTATCCTTAACATGAACTATTTATCACTTGCCTACCTCAACTTCCTCGATTATGAAAGTTTTAGGCATTACTTGGTCCTCCATCCAACCTTGTGGATTTTAAATCATCAACTTAAAAATCAACCATCTTAGGGTCCCATATCAAATCTCGAATAATCCCTCCGACTTATCAAAATATTAACATTCTCCTAGTAATTTCCATCCTTTAATAGACTCTCAAAGCTTACATTGATACAATTTCTAAGTATTCTCGTACTATGTACTTTCACTTCCACTTAATAGTAACATGCGGTTCCATACATCAAGTCTTAACTCCTTATGTTTTTCCGAACATCACTCAAAAATCACACTTATGTGTCTATAGTTTCATCCAATATCACTATCCATACTTACCATCTCCTAATCTGCATAGAGATTTGTTACTTATCAAAGACATATACATCCTCACTCCTATAATCGTCATGAGATTCATACTTAATAATCTGAGTCGCAAATCTAGTTTAACTAGAACGCTTAACTTTACCACTCAAGGTATCAACTATTCCTGAAAGTGTACTTTATCTAACCAAGGTAGTATATCCCTCTAACGTGCAATGCCCCTTAACTTCAATACAAGTCTCCTTCATTGACACCTAAGCACCAGATGCTATTCCTCAAAACCAACATCAAGAAGAAGTGTTAACACCACTTCGAATAATTCCAAAAATGACTTTCGATCACATCAAGACATACTAACTACACCAGATCTGAAAACTCAAACACATTACCCTGACGCATGATCAGATAACAACTCCCAACCTACAAGTAGACACAATTTGAAAACACAGTTGTAACAACCCGTTTATTTTTTCAAAAACAAATTCATAAGACAAAGAAATTAAGAAAGTAAAGAAATAAAGAAGGAAATAAATACTTTTGGATAAATTATTTAAGTCGTAACATAACGACAAAAGCCAACAAATATTTATAAGCAGCAAATATAGTTTTTGAAATATAAACCCAAAGTATTTACACAACAAAATACACCGGGGCTATGAGACCTATCAGACATAGCTCATACTCTTGGGATATTCTCGAAAGACACCTGTACAAAAGCATTTCCCAAAGAATTTTAACTTCCCCACGTCACATCAAAAAGTGGTACAAGGACCCATCAAAATAATAGTTAAGCTAACAATATGAGGTATAGGTACAGTCTTCCAAATTGAATTAAATACATCCACAAAAGAAAGACAACTAAACCCTATACAACTCTCTTATCTGATCATGCTACAAAAAGCTATACAACCCAGGTGATCTCCACGCACCCTGCAGGATTCCCTCTGACACAGCATCAGACAGGTATGCCTAACTACCTTCCCATGTCTAGGGTACTAACCAGTCGGGTGATCCTGATTCTAATATGAGGGCAAAGCCCAAATTTCCACAATAATTGTAAAGGTCACCAACTGAAATTAACAAATATTACATAGCATTTATGTTTTTTATGTACAAAATAACTTTTCGACTTAGCATACTCTTGGAAAGGGTTTTCATATGTCAAACATGCATAATCAAATTTGAAAAATGAAGTTTTTAACAAAACTCATTATCGTATTCGAATACAACATTTTGGTATTCGAATATAGTGTTGTTTCAGATGTCAATAGCAAAATCAAGACATGTGTATTCGAATACAACATTCTTGTAGTCAAATACAATGCTGTTTCAGAAGTCAGTAGCAAAATCATGACATCTGTATTCGAATACAGCCATCTTGTATTCGAATACGAAAGCAGAAATCATCTTTTAAATAGTTTCGCAATCAATCAACACTTACACACAAATCCATACAATCACGCTTACCAATTAGGCCACAATCACAACCAAAATTAGCATACATATATAATCATCATAGTATAGCAAACATGTCTCGCGTGCCAGGCACCCTAATGCAATGCGTATATGCCCAAAATGCATGAACTCCGGAATTCCAACTAAAATCCTCATCGAAGGGGCGTAAATCATAATTGTACCGTATATCACAGACCAATACTAATTACAGATGTGCCACCTATCACGGGTCAGGACAATTTACTAAAAAGCGTAAATCGTAAGCGTACCGCCTATCACATACCATTATTGTTTACCGAGGTGCCACCTATTACGGGTTAGCACGATTTACTAAAAAATATAAATCACAAAAGTACCGCCTATCACAAACCAGTACTTTTTACCAAGGTGCCACATATCATGGGTCAACATGATTTACTAAAAATGTGCAGTCTATCACAGACCTACACGACGTGAAAATCCCTGCAAGGATAAGATGAACCAACAAATCAAATGGCATCATCTCGTGGCCCGTCACGGTCACCACTATCACAATGGCACCATCGCGATCACCATTTACTATGAAATGCATGCACATACTCTGACTCTTTCCACAACAATCATCAAGTAGATGCAGATATTAAAAGATTCCCCATTTTTAATACTCATTTAACACTAATGATTTTCAAATTCAACACAGAGCATACTCAAACATATATTTTCCATGACCACACATCAAATTTAATTCACAATTCACATTAAATTCGACCGATTCAAATTCCTTAAAAACCTCACCAAACTCAATCGTTAATCACCCATAAATTACCACAAAATTCAAAGATAACTCATGCCAAATTAATTTTTACAAACCACTCCTGAACACATCAAATTCAATCCACACTTTACAATAAATTCCTTTTTCACAAGTCCACATATAAAACACATCAAATTTAATTTCCTCAAAACACACATAGATGAATTAAATTCTTTTTCCACAAAATCATACATCAAATTCACCAAATTCCAACTCCACAAATACACATATATCATCCAATATGCAAGCTAAAAATTTGGAATGAGCCCTTACCTTAACGGTAGCTTTAAAAAGCAATTATGACACCACGATTAATTCTGATAAAATCTTCGCTCGCGTCGTGGCGTCCAAAGTTAGTTCACTAGCACCGTAGCGGGGAGATGAGCAACTTTCTCTTCTATCTCTTTGCGAAATAAAGGTTAGATCTAGAAGAAATATGGAGGTTTGCGTTTGACGGTTTTGAAATCACCAACACCATTTTCCTTCGTTTTCGATATAGAGAAGAAGAAGGAAGCTGGGAAATCTTCTCTTTCTCACTCACCAAGCCTTGAGTTTCTTTTCTTGATGTAAAAGAAAGCCAAAGAAGATAAGGGAGAACGAAGGAGATGAATTTGTTCGTGAGGCAAGGAGGAAACACTTTCGTTTTCTTCTGTTTCAGTTTTTCCTTTTCTTCCTCCTTTCTAACATATACATAACTTACTACTAATTATATATATATATATATATATATATATATATATATGTATATATTACTATGTATATATATATTATAATTAAAACTAACCAACAAATATATAAATACTCTTACACCACATCACTTCACTCACATCTCAATCTATTTTGATAAAAATATAGTCACAACTCAGTTGACAGATAAATTTTCAGCAACGAGTAATATTTTTAACAAAACAGTCCGGTATTAAATTCTTCGCAACGTAAATAAATTATTTTCCGACAAATAATTTTAATCTAATTTCCCAAAATATATTTTTGGCATTTAACTCACTAAATACCAAAAATTGGGCTAAAAGCCTAAGAAATTCAACACAAAATATCATAAAATAGTATAATTTCGGATTTAAAATTAAGGGTCTTACAGATAACCAATTTCAATTCCAAATTAGGAACTTAGGATCATCTGAAAACATAATTGTCGTTAATAGAACACTTAACTCTCAAATTCTCTCAATGTTTAAAAGTAGTGGACACTAACTCAAAATTGTACCAATCCAAAATCAAAAATACTTTTCAAGGTTTGTAACAAAGTATAGGGACAATAGTGAGAAAATGAAAAAGGGACATTCAAAAGGCTATTGCAAAATAAAATATGATTACAAGTAACCTTTTTGAACAATTGGAGCTTAACACTATCAAACAATCATTCATCATCCGAAACTTCTTTTTGCATAAGGGATATTACTTACCCTTTCTCAATATACTCTACTTTTTCACATTATGTAATCTCACTTGTAATGAAGCCAATTTGTTACTCCGAATAAAACACCTTATTGAGTCCTTTCAAACAGGGATTAATTAAAAAAATTCTCTATTTTTTTCTTTTTTAGATATTTGTTTTGGAAGTTCCACCAATATATTAAAACAGATACCTAAGAATGATTTTATCAATAAAGTAGGGGACCAAGAAAGATAATTCATGTAATGCTCAATGTGAAAACTAGTGGAAAATATAAAACAAAATAATACAAATCTTGAGGCCCAAAAAATTTTATTCTATTGTGCTTTTTTCTTCACACTTTATCACAAGAAAATTTAGCTTTGACACGGTTGCAAGTCAAGTTCTAGAGAACTCAATCAATAATGTAATACAACCCCCTGTATAAGTCCAAAACTCACATTTAGCAGCTAAATCAATGAGAGCATGGTATCATAGAATATGCTAATCTATCAAATTGAAAGTATGACCTCCAAAGGTGAGTATATTGCCTGTTTGACAACACCATGGACAAAAATTATGGTTCCCTATCAAGGACATAAAAAAGTTTTCTTTCAAGCAAGAATAATTTATTTACCAATTTTTATTTCAAAACAAGATAAAAAATTAACACAAAAAAAACACACTAAGAAAACAAGAAAGTGTACCTTCCATGATTAGATCAGATGTTGTCCTTAATATTAAAATGGAAATAGTCATGAAAGGGGTAAGAAAGCTCACAAGATTATGATAGTGGTGGAAAGTAAACCTGTGCATGGATTCAGCCATAGTTCGTGCTGCCTTGATGTTGATTTTGTAGGTGTAGGGGCTGAACCATTACGAGTGTAATGGACATTACAGTCATGCCATAATTCTTGTTGTCGTCTCTTATTTTCTGCATTTTGATTGTTTTTTCTCAGTCTACAAAATACAAAGAAAGTTTTGAAAACTGAAAACCATGGGTTGCCACCCATGCAACGCTTGTTTATGGATCCTTAACTTGACTTTCGCTTTGAAAATCTTAAGTTGGAGATCGAAGGATAAGACTTACCCATTTCCTTATTGGATTTTCCAACTAAATAATGCTTCAATCTTTAACCATTCACAGTTAGTGGCTTCAATCTAGATTTCTCTAGCTCCAAATTGGAACACCTTGCAAATTTGAAATGGCCCAGATCACCTTGAATGATGTTTACTCAAAAATAGCTTGAATCATGTATTGAAAAATACCACAAAGTCACCTTACTTAAACTCCTTTCTGGTAAATAGCTTAATCACTACCTTAGCATCATTTGTTGGGGCAACCACAACTTTTATCCACTTGGACACGTAATCCACTACAACAAGGATGTATTGATTTTCAAAGATGATGGGAATGGTTCTATGATATAAACTCCCCTAACATCAAAGACTTCAACTTCGGCCTTATCCTCATATATCCCCTCAACTGGAGACACATATACATGACAGTCAAGATAAACATCTCAATTATACCTTAGGGCTCACACCAAACCTCCATAATCAAACTCATTCAATTTGCTCCCCAATATCACCAAGCTTATCATGCCCAAACTATGTTACAACAAGATAATATTCAGTTCAAATACCTCTAACATCTAGTTCCTGCCCTCATTAGTCTAGGCTACTCACTCCATTAAGACCAACGTCTTTAGTACATGCTGGAGTCACCACTATTTCATCAATTATAGGGTAACATCAATATACCCATTACAAATTCATCATCACAATCTTCAATCATACACCATCATAACATAAATCATAAACTAATCAGGTTAAACATATGCACAAATTTCATTCAACGTCCAATATCACAATAATATTTTATATCACACATATATCGAAAATTAAATTAATGAATACCTTATAAATATGTCTATTTCATTTTAATCTCACAATTTCTAGATATGCACATTAATTAATTTAGGCTTAATTGCACTTTTGGTACCCCTATTATAGGTGAAAATTGAAATTAGTCCCCCCATTTTGTTTGTCCCCAGTTTTAGTCCCCCAAACAGAATTTGATGCCAAATCATGATAAGTTATCATTTTTTTAATGACGTGTCAATAAATAGGTGACGTGGCAGACGCTTACATGGAATAAACTTATTATTATATTATTTTTGATTAAAAAATATAATTTTTATTTTCAAAAATCATTTTAATAATTGTAAAATATTTTTAAAAATATAATTAAATTATTAAAATTATATTAAATTAAAATAAATTTGCAGAATCCTAACAATAATCAAAAGACTACAATCTTACGTAGCAAGCTCTGAATGAATCATTTGAAGATATATCTTTCACATTCATCTCATGTTATAATATATTCATGATTTCAAACACTATATCACTCATTATCTCAATTGAAGATTTTGCTCAATGTAAGAAGATATAGAGAACTTCACGACACCAACAAATTCGAACAAATTATTGAATATGTGTCTCTAATAACCCATAAAGACAATCAACCAAACATAATAAACCAATGAAAGTAAATTACTTACAATTCATAATATAGTCTCAAATTTAATAATAAAAATATTATATATATATATATATATATATATAAATGGAGTTATTAACTATTTAAGTAAATAATAGTCATAGCATTTTAATATTAACAAAAGCATTATAACCTAATTAGAATAACCAAAATAGAATTATATTATATCTTTTATAATATAATGATACGTATATTATATATTTTATAAAAACATTATGATACGTATAGTAAAATCTAAAAATCTTAAACAAAAATAAAACTACTGAATGTAAAACATAATTAACGAAAAATATTAGAAGCAGAGAAATGGCATAAAATGGTGTAAAACAGGTATTGAAAAAAAAATCTCACCAACAATTTCAAGAGGACAAATGTACTAGCAAAAATATGAGAAAACATATCACAACAATTTCAAAGACCGAATTTTTAAAATGTAACAGTTGGTGATTCCAAATATAAATAGTGAAAGAGGCCGTCAAATAGAATTCAAATTGATGGGAATAAACACAGAAATACAATAAAAAGTAATACACAACGGATATAAAATTCCTCTAACTTGCAAGAACCCGTGAGGAGCAACAACAAATATATGGCAACAAATTAATCAAAATAAAGGACGTAAGGAACTCCGATATTTTAACGTGGAAAACCCCTCAATGCAAGGGTAAAAATCATTGGTCATCCATACCAAATAAATAGCTCCACAATAATTAGGGTCTCTCTCTTGTAACTCTAATTAGACCACTCTCCACTTAAATAAGTAAGATACATGGACTACAATATTTGGGCTTTTCTCCACATAGGAAGGGAGCCCAATACCCAACATATCTCCCCCTCAAAACTATATGGAGATAATTGTTAGACCGACGATATCACAACAAGTTTCAAACTTCCCTCTAGGTAATGCTTTAGTCATCATATCAGAACCATTATAATCAGTATGAACTTTAGCCAATTCCAACAACTTAGCTTCCAAAACATCATGCATCCAATGATACCTCACATCAATGTGTTTGGACCTGCTATGAAACGTTGAATTCTTACCAAGATGAATAACACTTTGACTATCGACAAATAATACATATTTGTCCTGAATAAACCCAAGCTCAACCTTGGAATTTTCCATCTGAAACCTTGGAACACTCTCTCAATATAGTGTTCTTGTGACATGCAAAGCTTCTTTTCCTTTCTGTCACGCATGATTCTTATGTCAAGAATCTGTTTAGTGCTCCCATATTGTTCATGGAAAATGACTCGCTCAACTGCTTCTTTAACCTGTCAATCTTGGAAATATTTTCCCTAACAATAAGTATGTCATCAACATATAATAACAGGATAATGAAATCATCGTTAGAAAATTTTCTAACAAATACACAATGGTCAGAAGTAGTCTTCATGTATTCTTGGTCATACATAACAGACTCAAATTTTTTGTATCATTGCCTTGGAGCTTGCTTCAAACCGTATAGACTCTTTCTTAGTCTACACACATAGTCTTCCTTGCCTTCAACAAGAAAACCATCAGGTTGCTTCATGTAAATTTCTTTCTCCAAATCACCATGAAGGAAAGTCGTTTTTACATACATTTGTTCGACCTCTAAGTCAATACTAGCTGCCAAACTCAACACGGTTCTAATTGATAAAATTTTTACCACAGGTGAGAAAATCTCATTAAAATCAACATCCTTTCTTTGACGGAAACCTTTCACCACTAATTTGGCTTTATACCTCGAAGACCTTGAGTTACTCTCAATTTTCACTCTAAAGATCTACTGGTTTTCCAAAGCCCTTTTGCCTTTTGGCAATTTCACCAAATCATAAGTGTGATTATCATGCAAGGATTTCATATAATCATGCATTCATCAAACCACTTTTGACTTTCTTCACTCTCTATGGCCTCTTGAAAACACTCAAGTTCCCCTTCATCAGTCAAATTCACAAACTCGTAAGAACCATACCTTGTAGATGGTTGTCTCTACCTCTTAGACCTCCTGAGTTGGGTTAGAGATAATTCAGAAGCATCACTAAGAATCTCATCGTGTGGCAACTCATGATCTTCACTAGTTGGAATATTTACCTCATCTCTAAGTTGATGATCATCAACACAATGATATGGCTCATCAATCTCAACAATACCATCAGTAATATCCAAATCAGGAACAGGTGATCAAACTGGATCACCATCAGCTAAGACATAATTTCTCTCAGGTGTAGTCTTCTCCACCTTATCAATGTCTTCAATAGTTTAGTCTTCCATGTACACTACATCACAACTCCTGATAACCTTTTGTTTATAGGATCATAGAATTTGTAGCCAAATTCATTCCCACCATAACCAATGAAGATACACTACTTTGACTTTTCATCCAACTTGGATCTTTCATCCTTCGGAACATGCACAAAAGTCTTGCAACCAAAGACTCTCAAGTGATCATACTTGACATTCTTGCCAAACCATACCTTGTTTGGTACTTCACTATTCAAAACGACAATAGATGTAAGATTAATAACATGCACCGCCGTGTATAATGCCTCTAGCCAATAATGTTTAGGCAACTTAGCTTTAGAGAGCATACACCTCACTCTCTCAACAAGTGTTTGATTCGTCCTCTCTAGCAAATCATTCAACTGAGGAGTTTTAGGATGAGTCTTTTCATGTGCTATACCTTGTTGTTTGCAATAGACATCAAATGATCCACAATACCCACCAGCGTTGTCAGTACAAACACGTTTCAACTTCTTGCCGGTCTGCCTCTCAACCAAAGCATGAAATTGTTTGAATTTCTCCAACACTTAGTCTTTTATCTTTAGAACATAAACCCATAGTTTCCTGGAACAGCCGCCAATAAAAGTAACAAAATAAAGTGAATCACTAAAATATTTTACCTTTAAAGGGCCACAAACGTCAGAATGTACCAACTGAAGCAACTCTGACTTTCTAGAGGGAGGATGCCTTTTGAAGGATACTCTAGTATGTTTACGAATCATGCAGTGAAAACATTTCTCCAAATCTACATTCTTCAATCCTGGAAGCATATTCTTTCTAGCTAAGAAATTTAACCCCTTTTTTTCACTAATATGGCTAAGCCTTCGGTGCCACAAAGATGATTCTATATTTACGGCATTCACACTGTTTTTTTGCAACCAAAGCTTTTGTCCAATACAGTTTACTAATTTTCTCCCCTCTAGCCATAACCAAGTTACCTTTACTGAGTTTCCACTTTCCAGAAGCAAAATGATTATCAAAACCACTTTCATAAAGCATATGCACAGAGATCAAATTGAAGCGAACATCTGGAGCATTTTTTACTCCTTTAAGCAACAATTGCATTCCCGTGTTGGTTTGCAAGCATACATCACCAACACCAATTACCTTAGATTCACCATCATTACCCATCTTCAAAACTCCAAAGTCACGTGAAGTATAAGATGTGAAGAACTCCTTCCTCGGTGTAACATGTAGTGTAGCACCACTATCAATTATCCACATGCTCTCATCAGATACAAGATTAATTGACTCATGGTCATGGAGAATAACAAGATCATCACTAGTAGCAGTAGTAAAATGATCATCATCACCATCATCATCACGACCCCTTGGTTTCTGCTTACCCTTTTTGCATGTGTTCTCCTTTTTCCATAAAAAAACAATTCTTCTGTGTGTGCCCTGTTCTATGACAATAATGACACAACACATTTTTGTATCTAGACTTGGACTTGCTTCTGTTATTTTCTCTACCACTCTTCGGTTCTTTTCTCTGACTTCTCCCCTTATTTTTAGTGACACGAACTTTAGATTGAGATGAAGAACAATGTGCCTTCCTTCTCATCTCCGTATTCAAAATACCACTATTTGCCGTTTTCAAAGAAACAACACCATTAGGAGTTGAACTCGTTATAGAAACCCAAAATGTCTCCCAAGAATTTGGTAAATATAACAATAAAAACAATGCCAATAGTTCATCATCAAACTTGATACCCATTCCAGAAATTTGATCAAGGAGCCCCTGAAATTCACTCAAGTGGTCCGGAATAGATGTTACCTCCTTATACTTCAGACTTATGAAATTATTCAGTAAGAATAATTTATTATTCCCTGATTTAGAGGCAAACGAAGTTTCTATCTTATTCCACATAGTTTTTGCATCTGTCTTATTAGCAATATGATTATAAACATTATCTTTTACATATTGCCTAATAAAACCACATACCTATGGATGTTGAAAATCCCATTCTTCTGTAGGTTTAACAACCGACTTTTTATAAGGAAGATGCATTTTCTTCACAAATAATAAATCTTTCATATTTCCCTTCCACAAATGGTAATTAGTACCATTCAAACATACTATCTTTATATTCATATTTGCTTCTATCTTTCAAGCAAGTCAAACATCCCTTCAACCAAGAGCTCTAATACCACTCTGATGGGAATAAACACAAAAGCACAATAACTTGCAAGAACTTGTGAGGAGCAACAATAAATATATGGCAGCAAATTAATCAAAATAAAGGACGTAATGAACTCCGATATTTTAACGTGGAAAACCCCTCAATGCAAGGGTAAAAACCACAAGTCGTCCATACCTAGAAATAGCTCCTCTATAATCAAATAAGGATACAAGAGATTCTCAAAATAATGCACAGAGTGTGCCTACAACTAGCCAAAACAACAAAGCAATAAAGCCTACAAATGAGAAACAAAAAGACAAAAAATGCCAAAACACTTGCTGTTTTGCGAGCACGGTTTCTCCCTCTCTGAACTTCGCTTCGCCGATCCAATCGTTGGAAACAAAGACTTGAATATTACGAACCTGCTGTCGAAAAATCAGCCCGATCCAACAGTTAATGAATGCGCAATCAATGTTTTTCTGAGACTGATTTAACAAAATTGGCAATAGGGTTACTCCTCTTTTTTCTCTTTTGGTGGTTGTCTTTCCTATCAAATTAGTCTCTCTCTTGTACCCTAATTAGATCAATCCATTTATGTATTAAAATAACTATAAATCATAAGAAAATAAATAAAACTAGTAATAATATAGTTAAAAATAAGAATTGGTGAAGTTTTATCACTCAACCCTCTTCTGAATAAACTTTAAAACTGGATAGTATCTATTGAGATTTTTTTTTTTTCAATCCATCCCAAGTATGTATTGTCACGAACGAAATAGAAAAAATCTAGTCTCTAGCTTTCTCAATTAAAGTAAAATCAAACAACTTAAACAATTTTGCATCTTTAGACATGTGGGATGTCTTATGTCTTATGTATCAATAATCTCAAAGAAATTGGTTAAATGCTAATTTGGATCATCAACTTCAGTACCTGAAAAATGTTCCTTCTTCACTGCTCTCAACACAGATGACTTAACATCAAAAGGAACTACTCCTACTATAACATCCCGCTTTTTCGAGACATTAACTAACGAAATTCTAAACGTAAAATACAAATTCGTTTTTATTTATTTATGATTATCTCAAACACTCATTTACCTTAACGTTAATTAATAACATTTTTAGTTATAGTTTCAAAAATAATGAATCAAAGCATTTGCAATTACTAAAAGAAAATTTAATATCTTAAACAAAAGAAACTCCTAGAACCAAAACTCTTGATGTTTTACTGCCCAAACGTAAATTCTAGTTGGTCATGAACTTTGGACTTGTGGAAAACTCACCCAACAAGTCTAACCCCGACACAAAAGTATCTTAGAGCCTCCAACTACATGCTATTGTACTTCCTCGCATTTCTCCTATTGGGTTGATCGTGGCATTATTCACTCAAGTAACACTATATGTGACGTCTTGTCAAATGTAAGGGTCATCTTCAAATAACAAACATAGAGAAAATATGCATGCATATATTGTTGTTATAGAAAAAAAAAATAAATCATATATTTCATTTAACAGTTAAAAATCACAACGCACCAAGGATACAAATCAACTAAAATGCACAATCTATTTATTTGACTATATTTAAAGGCATGATTCTGGAATATCACCTCCCCCACAAGCGCTTCGTGGATCCTTCCAAGCAACACCACTAACTCAAAATTTTCGCAAGGATATGTGGGCTTCAACCAATTATGGATGCACCACACAACTTTGAGCTCCAACTAATTATGGATGGTACACAACAATGAATGCATGAACGTAGACACTTTTGTTAGTAACAATATAGATCACTCAATCAGAGTGTCCAAAATTATTCAACCTTGTCCTAAACCAACATAATACAGATACAAATTAATCACCTTGAATAACCATAACATGTCAAGCACAACCATTATAATAACGTATCATATAACATTTATTTTCCACATTTTGAACATGTCAAACACAACCATTATTAATATTAATTTTGAAGATAGCACACAAACATAACCAATACATAACATCACAGTACTTCTATATCACATATAATTCAAGTAGGAAAGAGGATGGAGTGATGCCCTTACCGTTACCAAAGTTTTTTCTAGAATTATGTTTCACAAACTCTTGTTTCACGCATTTCACACTTGCTTCTGTCCGAGCGTGGTTTCTCCCTCTCTAAAATTCGTTTCGCCGATCCGACCGTTAAAAACGAAAACCTGATGGTTGCGAACCCGCTGTTCAAATATTAGCCCGATCCAACGGTTAACGAATGCGCAATCAATGTTTTTGTGAAACTAATTTAACAAAATCAGGAATAGGGTTACTCCTCACTTTTCTCTTTTGGTGGTTGTGTTTCTATCAAAATAGTTTCTTCTAAACCTTTTTTCTATATCGCATAGCGTTTTTGAATGGAAGGCATCCGTTTTGTTCTTCTTTAGAAAGTGGGGAATGTGGTATTAAGTGGGGAACGTAGTTTTTCAACATAGTAATAAGTGGGGAATGTGCACTACGCGAAAAATAGGATTTTACAGCGCTTTTTTTAACCCATTTACAGCACTTTTTCAAAACAAAAAGCGTTGTGGAATCGAGCGCTGTAAAAGATACAACAGCGCTTTTAAAAAAGCACTATAAAACATGTAGATATAATGTGCGCTTGTTATGCACATTTTACAGCGCTTTTTCAAACAAGCGTTGTAAAATGCGCACATAATATGCATTATTATGCACATTTTACAGCGCTTATTTGAACAAGCGCTGTAAAAGGAGCACTGTTAAATGTCATTTTTGGCGTAGTGGTGGTATTTCAACCTAAGTCATTTAATGGTTCCTGATTCATGCTTTTATTGTTATTATTATTATTATTATTATTATTATTATTATTATTATTACAAAAAATTAAGATAACACAATACAATGGTAACTGTCACCAACAATTTCTAGAATCATTATCTCAACTCCTATTAAGATAAAATATAAAAATAAAATAAAATATCTGGATGTTATATTCTATCTACCTTAAATAGTTTTGTCCTTGAAACTGACGCTAATGAATAAAAATACGGGTCTTACACCTATAGCCTCAAATCCATGAGTTGTATGCCCTCTGTTTTGTCTTCTACCGAAATCTCCAAGAACATGCCTAGGTGGTGGGGGTGTTGGTAGATTCATATCATCCGACTCAGTATGAGATTCACTATGCAAGAGTTTGGTAGCAAGTGTTTCATTCAATTACTATATTTCTTCTTGTTTTACTTCTCTAACTCTTCTTCTATTTAGCTTTGCAGGTTTCTCTATTCCAGATCACATAGAAATCTTAAATTTTCATCTTGCATACACAACTCAGAATATCTTCAACAATAGAGAAATTACCAAAAAAAAATGACAACAATAACCAACACAAGTATAAGTATGACTACTTTTGTGTTTGTTTTGAAATTTAAAATAGACAAATTTAAACTTAAGTATGATTACTTTGCCTTGTAAAAAATAAATCAACAATCCCTGACAATTGTGGCAAAAACTTCGACAAATACTTGGCAAGTGTAGCAAGTTTTTCTTATAATAAAGTGTTAAATATAGTTGTTTCTACATGGATTGTCATTAAATTATCAGTCACAAAAAAGTTATAAGCACTTAACAAAAATTTTATAAGTTGGTTCTTAAAATTGAACAAGTGTAAAAATAATTAGAGAAAAAGATTAGGATTCAAATCACCTCTTTTTCACTATATAATTATTAGTTCACTATTTTAACAATCTAACTTATTTTACTATGTCAAATTCACCAACTATATTAAGACCGTTGATTTTTCTCAAAATCAATTTTTTAAAATGACAAACCCTAATTCATTAGGTGATTAGTCTTTTAGTCATAGCATGTATGAAATTAATTTAAAATGACACATGTTAATACTTTATATTACTAAAACAATATTGAAATATAAACATCTATTTTAATTTGGATTATTACAACTTATCTTTCAATAACGAAGTAGTACCTAGATTTAATTCTATATTGGCTAGTTATAGAAAAGAATTAGGAACAATAATAGATGAATAATTAAATACTTTATAAATGCATTAAAAGTATAATAATTGTGATTTTGTTGCATTCCAAATTGAAAAAGAAGATATTTTGTGGTCCGAAAAAACGTCTTGTATTTGTAATAATCCTTTGTAACTCCCCAAATGCACTTTTCCTCAAAGTCATTAGATGTTTTGCATTTATACCACCAAGTTAACACCTTCAAACTACAACATAGGGAGTAAAAGTACACGAGAAAAATATATAACTATAATCTAGCATCCCCCTTCTAGACGGATCATAGATGTCAAACATACGTAACATGGATGAAAGGGAATTAAAATGTGAAGGATGAAGAGGTTTGATTTGGATGACCTCTAGTTGGTTTGAGGAAGAAAAAAATATAAGATGAATGATAACAGTAACTTGTCATGAACTAAGT
Source organism: Cicer judaicum (assembly GCA_037974835.1). Lineage (NCBI taxonomy): Eukaryota > Viridiplantae > Streptophyta > Magnoliopsida > Fabales > Fabaceae > Cicer > Cicer judaicum. The sequence continues at coordinate 4,170,276 of JBBPBS010001012.1, forward strand.
GACAATCCAACTCGATGTATTTTGTGTGTTCATGAAAAATACGATTTTGAGCAATTTGGATGACATATTTGTTTTCACATTTATGGGAATAGGTTAAGTCATTGAAAAATGAAGATCTTAGATAAGATAAAGTAACAATTAAACTTCACAGGTTGTGCTATATGCATATGGGTACATATATCTAGCTTTGTACTATGACATTTTGAAAGCTCTTTACGGCATAAGATTAGTTTTTTTAGCATGTTTCCAAACTTTAGATATTAAATTGAGTTTCTAAACTTTGTGTTTTGTTTTAATTTTTTGCATATGGATTCTTGTTCGCTCTATAAGCCACAACATAAGCTCTGAATATGAGATTGATGCGTGTGAGCAAACATTTGATAACTAAGGGTTAAAGATACAACTTTTAGAGCCCAAAAACGAAGAAGACTATTTTTGGAGCAAGGTTGTTTTTGTTATAGAGACAGAGAGATACTCAAAAATTTTATTTTCGATCATTAATCATCTACTTTCGGATTCTATTTTTAGATTATTGGACGAAAGGCTAATTCCTAGGTTTAATCCACTGTTTCAGAATTTCACCAAAATCTTGAGGTTTATTTTATAATGTTAATTTCATGTTATTTATTTTATTTCTTTTCATTCGATTACATTATTATTCTGATTGTTTAATTCGAATCTTGATAGGATTTATAAAATTGGTTTGACATAATTCAATTTCTAAATTAATTAATTGTAGTTTTTCGATGTTTGATTGTTAACTATTATCCATCAATCATTATGATGTTTAATCTAGTCAAAGAAACATAATTTGTACAAGGTTGACTATACTTGTTTGATCAATTCTATAGTCAAACAACTATAGAGTCCTAGTTTAGCAATTGAGTTTGTTGATAAAAAATCTTGTAGGTATGAAATTCTCGAATTAGTGGACTAATCGTTCCTATATTCATGATTGAAATTGGTTTTCCTAATTTTTCTAGACCTTAATTCAAAATCCCCATCTCTATTTTTTGTATTGATTCTTAATTTGGTTAATATTGCTAGAAGTTCTTGCGAGACGACTCGATTTGTTGCACTATGCTACGTTTTTATTACTAATAATTGACTCGTGAAGGACAACGAATCAAATTGGCACCGTTGTTAGACGATCTCTTATAATAATATTAGCCAATTTTCTAGTACTACTAACCATCCTAACAATTGTTTTTGTGCTTTGTTGTTGTACAGGTTATGTAGTAGGGTCGATTCCACACTTTGTTGTATAGGTTGTGTATTAAGCTCGATCCCAAATTCCTTCATTTAGATAACTTTTTTGATTTGTTGAAATTTTCTAATTCTAAAAAAAAAAAAATCCAAATCTGGTTTAATACACTTGCTTCCAAACTTGATGAGCTTACTTCATTGGTAAAGCCCAATCAACAAAGGTCTATGGTATTTGTACTTCTACAGAGCATCCTATAGATTTACGTCCTACATTGCAGAAAGATCCGATTGTTGATACTCCTCAAACATATGCAACAAAGATATACAATCCTCAAGTCAACTATGATATGTCATCTAACAGGTATAATCTTGGTTAGAGAAACCATCCCAACATGAGATGGGGGAACTCATCTACACAACAACAACCTAGGCAGCAGCAACAAGTGAACAACAAAACCTTTATTGGAGGACCTTGTAAAAGAAACGGTTATCCAAAATCTCCAATTTCAACAAAGAACATATTCTACCATTCATAATTTAGAGACAAAGATTGGACAACGAGCCACTTCAATCAATCAGATGCAGACTCAAGGAACAAGCTAATTACCTGCCTATTAGTAGTAAATCCAAATGTTCCTAATGTATGTACAATTACCTTGAAGTCTGGACAAGTTGTTGAATTATCCAAGGCACTTGAAAGTGGGAAGAAAAAAAACAATTATTGAGGACATAAGCAATGCTCGCCCTGTTGGACTTGTGAAGGATATGCTTGTTTGAGTTAATGACTTGATATTTCATGCAGATTTTTTCATTATGGATATGGAGGGAGAGACTAAGTTCAAAAGGGCACCTATCATGTTAGACATACCATTCTTGAAAGTTGCTAAACAAAAATTGATGTTCATGTTGGAACTGTATCCGTGGAATTTGGAGACAGCATTGTAAAATTTGACACTTGTGTTGCTATGAAACACCCCATGGAAGAGCATTCTATTTTTTGAATGGAATTGCTTGTTGATTTGGTTGATGACACATACCTCCATATGTTTGCTACTTATTTTCCTCCACTGCCTGGTTTATATGATACTAATAAATGTGATTTTTGCACATATACTCAATTGTGCTTTAAGTGTTCTAAGATTGAAGCTACTCTGCAGGTTGATCTTTTTTATATATCTATTTCTACTAATATAATTGATTTTGCAGACTTAGCTTCAGCCACTAGTACTCTACCTTCCATTGAGCAATCACTAACTCTAGAGGTTGTTCCACTTTTTGAAATTATGAAATATGCTTATTTTTAGGGAAGTAGAAAGTTACTCGTGATCATTTTATTTTAGCAAAACTTGACTTGTGTTTGGTATGGCAAGCCACCTCCCAATGGAAATAGAGCATCATGCTTTTTGGACGGTCAAGAGTTGTAACCTTAAAATAGAGAAAATAGGTTTGGAGAGAAAGCTTCAATTGCAACAACTTAAAGAACTTAAGCTAGAAGTCTGTGAGAACTCCTATATCTCTAAAAACAAAACATAAACAAAATTTATTGTGCTTTGTATGCTTTTTCATTAGATTTTGAAGGTGAAAATGTTGTTAGTTATTTCATTAGAAGTTTGTGGCATGATTTGGATAGTATATTTGTGTAACACCCCAACCATTACCGTTATCGGTGGTGCTACCTCACAACATTCTTTGGAATTCGAGCTCGGTACTTATCCCCCAAGTCTTGGGCTCGAAGCCCATGGAAAGCAAAAACTCACTATTTCCACTTGGTGGTTAGGGGGTGAGAAGGTTGTGAGGTAGCACCGCTGATAACGGTAATGGTCGAGGTGTTACACTTTGCATGCTTGGTATAACAAGTAAGATTTGAATGTTAAATTGTGTATCACATGTGATAGATAATTAATCTTGGTGAGATCTTGAATCTTATTATGAATGATTGTTAGTTACACTAAAACTTTACTTAACTCTTATCCGCATGTATATATTGAAATGATATAGATATTTGTTTCTTATTAAGATACTACCAAATAAGTCTACTCTATAAGTATCTTTTTGTTAAACCTCTTTGAGCCTATTTATCATATTCTTTGTTATATAACGCATTACAAGTCTAAAATTGAAAAACTATGAATAAACCGGATCTTGGGGGAATAAAGGAGTTAAATAAGTGTGGGGTTCTCAATATGTGTGTGTGTGTGTGCGTGTGTGTTAATAACAAAAATCAACAAAATCAAAAATAAAATGAACAAATGAGGAAAATAGTTGTGTTCTGAACAAAGAGAATGTGAGAATAAAAGTCAATGATATTTTATTGAGTTTTCTTAGGATTATCTCACCCTTATCTTGGCCTCATCACAACCTTAATAAATACTTTTTGATTTCTTTGAGTGTTTCAAGTATACATGTTAGAGGCTTATAAAGTTTATGGTAGTGTTAGCTTTCATGATGTGCTTAAAGTGTAAATAGTAGCCCAAACAATTGAGTGGTTGAGAGAATTTTATATTCTGTGAGGACTCTATCACTTATGATGTATTCTTTGTTAATTTAGCCTTTTGTTTGCTTTGGTTGGGATAAAAATCTACTCATGATTTCCAAATTGAAGCTTGGGATTAATATTTTGCTCACCACTTTGCATTCCTAAGAATCTTTGGAATCACATATCCTATTTTTCTCGAAGTGCAAAAGTTTAAGTGTGGAGGAATTAGATCAATGCATTTGCGCACATGTTTCTAACTTGTATTGTGACATTTTCAAAGTTCTTTTCAACCTAAGATTAGTTTTTTAGAGTGTTTCTAAACTTCGAGGGTCATAATTTGAGTTTCTAAACTTTGAGTTTTAGAATAATTATTTTCATATTTATCCTTGCTCGCTTTGCAATCCATAAATTGAGCTTTGGATATCATATTTACAAGTGTTAGTAGATGTTGGAAATCTAAAAGTCATAGTTACAACTTTTATGTTTGCTCAAAATCTCAACTCAGAACTTTACTTGGTCAAAACTGCTATCACGTGACCTGATCGATACTTGTAATAACATTTAGTATCAGGCCACTCAATTTTTTTCTCTAGGGGTTTTACAGCCCAAAAACGAAGAAGGCTATTTTGAGAGTAAGGTTATTTTTGTCAGAGATACACAAAGAGAAAGAGCGATACTCATATAGTTTATTTTCGATCAATAATCTTCTATTTTTTAATTCTATTTTCGTATTCTTGAATGAAAGGATAATTTATAGGATTAATCTACTATTTTAGAAATTCATGAAAACCTTGAGGTTTATTTTATAATGTTAATTTCACATTGATGATTGTGTTCTTTTTCATTTGATTACATTGTTTTTCTTATTACTTAATTCAAATTTCAATATGATTGATATATTTTATTTGATAAAATTCATTTCTAAACTAATTAATTGTTGTTTTTGACATTTAATTGTTAACTATAATTCATCAATTATTATGATGTTTAATCCAGTGAAAGAAATAGAATTCACATATGGTTGATTATGCTTGTTTGATCAATTATATAGTCAAACAAGAATAGTCACAATTTAGAAATTGAGTCATTTGATAGAATTTGTGATAGGTCTGAAATTCTCGAACCAGTGGATTAATTGTTCCAAAGATTGTAATTCGTTTTCATAATTTTTCCGAACCAAAATTCAAAACCCCCTTCTTTATTGTTTTGTATTGATTCTAAATTTGATTAATATTGTTACAAGTCCTTGCGAGACGACTCGAGTTGTTGTCCTACACTATGTTTTTATTGCTCGTAATTGACTTGTGAGCGACAACGAATCATGTTGACTAAAGTGCAATATTCATTATACAAAGAAAAACAAGAAATCACATTTTGTTTCTTTGTCTTCCACGAAATTAAAGATGAACTAAGGAAGATAATGAAGTTGGTGATGGAGCATCTGGAATCAAGGCATGATGCCCAATCACTATCGTTAAAAGTAGAAAAATTGATATCATAAGAGAAAGAAAAGAAGAGACTTTTGCTCGGGCAGCCTTTTAAATAATGGATAATCTTAGTGGCAACATAAAAATGAGTTTGCATGCGAGAGGAGACATATTGATTGAGTTTGTTAACGACATAAGAGACATCGAGCCTAGTGTTGGTAAGATAGATGAGGTGACCAATTAGCCGTCAAAACAATTTTTGATATAAAAAGTGATTGCCTTCTTTTGAGGGTAGTTTGAGATTTTGAACCATGGGAGTGGACACCGATCTGCATTGAAGAAGACATATGTCATCTATGAGTTCCAAATCATATTTGCGTTGATTAAGAAAAATTCTGTTGTTTGATCTTGCTACCTTAAGACCCAAGAAAAATTTGAATCCTCCAATGTCTTTGATTTGGAATGAAGAATGGAGGAATTGTTTAAAATTGATCTGATGAATGTCATCCCCGGTTAAAACTATATCATTTACGTAGATCAATAAAACAGTAAAGTGATAAACATGAAATTTTATAAAATGAGAGTAGTCATGTAAAGATTAGGTGTACCGAAGCTAATGAGAGCATTGGTAACTTTTCGATTCCAATTTCTACTAGTTTTCCTAAACCCATATAAAGATTTTTTGTAATTTGCAAACTAAGTTATTATGAGGAGGTTGGAGCTCAGGGAGAATATGCATGTAGACCTCTTCCTTGAGGTTACCCGGAAGAGGTTACCATGAAGAAAAACATTATTCATATCTAACTGTTGCAAAGATCATCCCTTGACAATCGCCGAAGCAAGAATAAGACAAACATTAGTCACTTTTACGTTTGGAGACAAACCATTATATTTTGTAAGAGTAGTTATATGTAAGATCTCAATTTAACTTGTTAGGTGTTTGTGGGATGTTATTGCTTTTTCATAAGTTAAAAAACATATTTCTTTTAATTATCTATTATGTTGTGAATTGCTTAATTGTTTAATTAACATTTCAATTTTTATGAATAGATAAATTGATCTTTAAAATCATAACTGTTTTACATTGTCTTTTAATAAATTTATTTTAATTAATATTTTATAATTTTAAATATATATGCATCAGGTGAAATCATATTTTTATGCAAGCGTCGAGAGTCATCCACAAATCAGACATACCCCGTTCATTTTGACACGAAGAATGATACGTGTACAACAGTCGACCCCTCACCACACGTGTCATCCTCCCATTCATTTTCACAATGCAACGTGGCATTTAACCACCGCCGAACACGAAACATTAAAAACCGGACACCAATCTCCACAGAACAGAACACCGAAAACAAAGTTGAATCTAACAAAAAAACACAAAAAGAACAATGATGAACATTATAGCTTTGAGTTTATTCATAACATCACTCACCGCATCAAGCATTTTCTCTCCGAATCAAAAACAAGCACCAAACACAATCGTCAAAGAAGGACACAGAGTCGTTGTTGTTGAATACGATCAAGATGGTTATCAAAACACCAAAATCTCAATCTCACCAGAACAACAACAACATCAAAATGATTTCACCAACATCGATTCTAGTATCCTAGAAAACACCAAACACAAGATGAAAGAGGCTGCTTCTGTTCTCCCAAACATGGGTCAAGGAATTTCACAACATTCACAAGATAGTTATAACAATCTTCACGTTCCTAATGCTAAAGAGCTTATTTGTGATGCATATGGAAAATGCAAAAACGCAATGGAGAAAGCAAAAGACAAGGCACAAGAAACAATGGAAAGGAAAAAAGAAATTATTCATTCAAACAAAGAAGCAGCAAAGGAAGTTGGCAACACTGTTGTTGATGCAGTCGACAAAGCAAAAGAAAAAGTGTACGATAAAGCAAATGATGTTCAAGAATACACAAAAGAATCAATGGAGAAAGGAAAAGAAATGGGACAAACGTTGAAGGAACACGTAGTTAGGAACGTGACAGAGGCGAAAGATGGAGTGAAAAAGTTTGTGTCTTTATCAATGGAAAGTGTTGCTAATTTGATGAGTGTTGCTAATTTGTTGGGTTTTGCAAGTGCTTATGGAATGAATGTGTGGATCACTTTTGTTTCAAGTTATGTTTTGTCTAGAGTTATGCCTAGACAACAATTTGCTGTGGTGCAGAGTAAGATTTACCCTGTTTATTTTAGGGCTATGGGTTATTGTTTGGTGATAGCTTTGTTGGGTCATGTTTTTGGACATGGAAGGAGACACAAGGGTGGTGTATTGCAAGCTTCTAACCTTTTGGCTTCTCTTTTGACTGTTTTTGTTAATTCTCTTTACTTGGAGCCTCGGGCTACAAAGGTAAGCAATTGATTGATTGAAAGTATATAAATGTTTTACACTGAATTAATCACTTATTTATAGTATGGTTATGTTCAAATGCTGGATACAATTTATAATCTTTTGATAAGGCTATGTAATTTAGTTGATTGATTAAAAAATCTATGCTTCTTTTCCTAGTGTTTTTTACTTTTGCACAATAACTTTGGTCCACATTAATGTGAAAATGTTGTCTAGGATTTGATTCCATTATATTTATTGTTTAATAGACAAATATTAGCTGGACAAGAAATTGTTTTAGGCCACTAATTCATTATGTCCATGTTTGGATGTCTGGAATGACAATGAATTTGAGAGTATCCCATGTGTTATTATGATTTTAGCAAAATCTATACTTAAGAGCTTCAACAAAAATTTAGTGTCAATTCCAATGTTCAGTGTTAGCTTGATTTTTATGCTACTACATTCCCTTTTGATTTGCTTAATGACAAAATAAAGAATGAAAGTTCTTTGCAATCTCAGACTCAAGTTTCTGTAGTATGCACAACATGGTTTCTCATTTTCTTAAAAAATTTTGTGATTAATTATTATGAAACAGTTTGTATGAACTTTTCAAATAATGCTTATTAGAAGAAAAAAAAAATTAATAAACTTGAGAGCTTCTCAAATATGTGTCATTGTTTTATAGGCTTATACTAAACATTCATTATCAGAAATTAATTGTGCTTGATGATGACTCATTTATTTTGTTGTTTTGAATGATCAGTTGATGTTTGAGAGGATGAAAATAGAGAAAGAAGAAGGAAGAGGAAGAGAGGATATAATAAATGCAGAACGTAGCAGAACTACAGAAGAGCATCAAAATTCACCAGATCCTAAAAAAACCTCTACAACTACTACTAGCAATCTTGCTGCAGAAAGAGCAGAATCCCTCTTACAAAGGAAAGAGCATGATGATGCTGTTAGAGCAAGGATAGTGAAGCTGAATAACAAGCTCAAGAAATTGAATTCTTATTCTTCATTCCTTAACATCCTGAATCTTATGTCTCTTACATGGCATCTTGTTTATTTGGCTCAAAATGTTCACCATAGTTGCTAAATCAAATTATGTAATAATAATTATAGATGGTAATTAATTAGTACTTGTGTTGTTTGTAATGATACATGCAATGATGCAGTGACTGTAGTCTTGAGATTTGTATCTTTCTTGTTTGATTTAGTTGAGACTCATATTACATAGTTAAGAATAGTGTGAATATTTAGTTTGTATTTAGTTGTTTCTTAATTTTGTAAAACTCTTATTAGGTTGATGTTATTACATTGATTTTGTTTCGATCTCATGTTCACATCACTACTTTTCTGAAGTATAATCTATTTGAGTTATTTATAAACTATCCTTTTTTTTAATTCTTAAATAATGTCGGATTTTTTTGGAAAAAATTTAATATGGTTAATTAGTTAGAGAGTAGTTCGTGGTCCTATGACTCACTTTGCTTGTAGTTAGAATCACAAAACAAGAGAGAATTTTGTTCTCATTCTGTCATTAATTATATTTTTTTAAATTCGTTAGGTGTGGTGGCTACTTGAATTTAGAAGAATGAATAAATTCTTTTATAGACAGCAGGATGAGGATGTTTTTATTTATTTTTCTTTTTTTTCCAAAATGAAGGTTATGTTTATAGAAACTATTGATACAAAATATAAAATTGATTGCACAACACTAGATTTTAATAACAACTCAATGTATTAGTTTTCTACTTGAAAAAGTACACAATTGATAAAGATGAATTAACTACTAATACAAAAATGAAATGAAATGACACTTTAAATAAGATTTGAACCAAATTTAAACTTGAATTTAAAGGGGTGAATAGATTCTTTTGTGGATAGAAGGATTGCAAAATGAAGGTTATGTTTATTGAAACTAGCATAAAATTTGTTGCACATATTTTAATAACAACTCAAATGTATTAATTTTTTAGTAGAAAAACACTTCCATTTGACAATTGATAAAAATCAATCAACAGCCAATACATGACACTATAAATAAGATCTAAACCTAATTCAATAAGAATATTAAAATTAGGAACTACAAAAATGCAATTTTATACAAAACATAATTTCAATTAACTCTATTTGCTAAGAAATTTTCAATCAAAATGAATTTTCTGCACATTAATCAATCAAATCTCTATCACATGTTCAAGAATTAGCATGCAAAAAATTAACAAAAATTTCTTAATAAATATTAGCTATTTCATAAACAAAAATTAAAGAGATAAAAGTAAGAAACATCGACTTGAGTTTATTCTTTTTCAAGTACCTCATCCTCATTTTGACCTACTTTGGCCTACTTTATTCTTTGAACACTAATTTTGAATCGGTTGTCTTCTAATTCTTATGAACCTCAAACAAAAAACCCCATATATGTAATCGTACAAATTTAATCTTGAATCTTCAATTTAATGTAGCACACACTTTAACTTTGAAGATTTTGAACACTTGAATCCTCAACTTCCATTAATGTTGCATCCTTCAACCTTGAAGAACAATGAAACCCTGAAAATTCTAGCTATCTCCGATTAGGATGAAAAGAAATTCCTTTCTTTTTTCTTTTGCTCTTGATTGTAGATATAACGAATCATATCACTCAATCTAACGATCAATTGGACAGTACCCAACAATTACAAAGCTATTTCTAGCTAAGAATCTCACAAAAAAATCACTCACATTAATGCATTTCTAAAAGTTTTTTAAAAAATTATTTGTATGAGAGAAAACATCGAAGAATTTAGAATGTTTTTAATAAAAAAATGGGTGAAGAGTATTTATAGTATAACTTGAAAAATCAATTATGATGCATTAAAAAAATAGAAAAACATGTATTTGATGCGAATCACACCAGTGTTAATTCAAATCAATATAATTTCAATTGAAAGTTGTTTTTAATAGGCTGATTTGAATCAATAAAACAACCAACTAATTAGAAGTATCCCAATTTAATGAAAGAAAATATATACACAACAACTAAACAAACAAGATCAAGGAATTATAAATTTGTAACTAAAACAATAAATTCAACAAAGTACATACACTCTCAAATGATCATATATGAAAGTCATTTCAAACCAAATAGAAATAACCAAGACAAGCAGTCAAGTGAAGTCAATTTACAGAACAAAATTCACTGAAAGCTTTTAGATATGATAAATACAACTCCTTTGTATGTCGGTCAAAGATAAACATACAAATTATGATACAGACAAAGAACAAACATGTGAGATATCTTGATTTAAATTTAAATCAACTAAAACAACTTTAAACACACTAACTTAAAATAGTTCTTCCAAGAAAAAAGTTAATTAGAGAGATATACTTTTATGTAGAGTTATTGAACTAAAATTAATACACTCTTACATCTCAACCTTGTTATATTCTATATTTTACATGGGTCATCAAGCTTTAATCTTGGGAACTCAAATTTCTTTGAATTTGTCATCTTACACATATTTGGATCATCTTTTAAAAATAATGTGTTTATAACTTGATGCTCTCAAACATATATACTTACAAAATAATTAGTAGGATTTATAAGTCTCTAATTTTCATTGGATCCTTGATGATTAGTCGCAACATGATTGCATTTTCGCATCCAAACCATAATACCTTTACGAACAATGTAATTTATATTGTGGCATCCAAACCATTGTACCTTTAGGAACAATGTATATTCTTCGAGTTAGAATTACAAAGTTAGTTAGAGATTAAGTTAGTGAGTTTCGTCGTTAGTTAGTTACTTAATTAAGAATTATGTGTAAATCTTTACTATATTTCTTTTATTCAATATGAAACTTTATTAGTTTTATTTTCCAACAAGCTCTCATAGTTATTTCTCTTCCAAGATTAATCCTAATCTCTATGATTCTTTTATTCCTAACATTAGGGTTATGGGTTATGCATGGTGGGTTTTTATTAAAAATCAAATCATATCAATTTTAAAATTAGTATATAAATTTAGATTTATCGCTAAATTTATTATTTTGTTTAAAACCAGTTATAGAACTAATTATAAAATTGGTTACGGTTAAATAACTGATTTCTAGTTAAATAACTGATTTCGAAAAATTCAATTTTAAAATGATTTTTTTTTCTTTTAAAACCGGTTAAGATTTAATTATTTTTTAATATTTTTTTAACAATCATATATTCATAGTTTAAAAATTGGTTATTTAAAAAATAAATTATTCATATTTAAAAATCGATTATTATTACATAATAAAAGCTCAATAAAAAAACATATATTAATCATACAATTACTTTCTCTTGTGATTAAAATTCAACATGTTCAATTGCTTATAATAACTTGTAATTAAAATTGATTTATTACTACCTTCATTAAGACAGCCGATTATGATTCATACTAGTTCAATAAATAGTTTATTACGAAAACCATAGAAAATACAAACACTTGAAAATTTGTTTTCAACACCGAGATGGACACCACCACCACAAGATTTAGTAAATTTAAAAAATCTAATTGATTTAATATATTAATTTTTGTCTTGAACATTTATAATTAAGTTAAGTTTGACCAAAATCTAAATCTCAATATCATTTTCAACGTAACATATTAATGTAACGTTTTGAAAAAAATCATCCTTTAAAAATTAGTAATTTAAGAAATTATATTTAAAATATTCAGTCTATCATATTTTAGTCTTCCTCAATAAATGTTAAATATCCTAATTTATTAACTAGCTATCATATAGTATGGTTGGTTAGTAATAAACAATTGATTAAATGAAGTTAGTAATATCTTAATGATGTTAGTAATAAATTGTCACAAAACACTTCAAAAAGGTGGAAGGTCAGTGGGGTGACAGCAAATCAGAATGATTTTGGAGTTTTGGGGATTTAGAGTTTTTGGGAGTTGATTGGATAAAAAACCATATCCAAATATAAAACATAAGTGGATATCCAACCGGTTGATAAATACACCGGATTATAACAATATTATTTTAACTGGATATTTAAAATACATTTAGATCTAATTTTGGATTTTTGCCTCATGACCGAATTTTTTGCATAGCCCTACTCATAACCGTGATAATTTCACTATGTGATTCAGAAATAGAACATTCTCCTTTGCACATTTCTATCTTAATAAAATATTGGTCAATTACAATCTTCACCTTTCAACCCATAAAGGATTTTTACGGTCATCTTTCAATTTTAAAAGGTTTTTTATATTCACCTTTCAATCTAGAAATAATTTTTACAATCATCAATCCAAAGTTCAATTGGAGGTATGTAAAATTTGGCCAACAATTATTCCAACTAAAATTGAAACTTGAGTTTTCATTTATTATTAACCACGAGTTATGTCACTTGGTTAAATTAATTCACATTATATTAGAAACAAAATAATATTGGAGCTACATAAAAAAATTAAAAAAAAGAAAATAGAACTTTTTTTAAGTAAGAAAATAGAAATTTAACACACGAATCATAAGTGTCTTACATTATACTTTTTTCCAAACAAAAAATAAAATATTGGGTCAATAGTACTTTTTGTACAAACAAAAAATAAAATATTAAATCAATAATGCTTCTTATCTTTCTAAGATAGAGAAAATTTTTAGTTTTAGTCCCTATAAAAATATTATTATTCAATATACTCCTTTCATTTAACATTTTTTTACTTTTAATCCTTACTAAACTTGCTTAGTTGGAATTATGACGGGGATTTGATAATATTTTTTTAATTGACTCATTAGTTACCATAAAAAACTTTAAAAATTGTTCTCCATCTTCCTTTTCATCATAGTCCTAGCAACCGATCCAAACCTTTTTCATCTCTTCTTCTTCAACCTTAACAACCCATTATGCAGCACTGCAACCTGTTTCGACCACGTTCCCACATTTGGAGGTTGGTGCAAAAAGTGTGGCAGTGTTTGGAGTTTTGTGTGATAGATAGTTAAGAAAGAGAAAATGAAGATAAGTTGAATTTGAAGCGAGTAAGAGAAAAAAAGTGGAATAAAGTTCTGAATTATATATCTTTATATCCAGTAGACATTGAGCCATCATAGAAGTTATGTTTTATAAGTAATTTTTATAGGACACTTTTTAACTCTATTATGTTGAGCTCATATGTCCTAAGACCGTGTGAACTATTTTTTTCTATTCGATTAATTATAATTCTTAACAATGCGAGTTATTTATTTACTTCATTCTAAAGTAGACAATTTTCAATATGAGACCCACATAATTTTAACATGCTCTATGAATATACTAACAAACTAGAATATATTGTCGTAACCTCAAATATATTGATTTTGTTTGATTGTATTTCTATCATTAATAGCAACCATTCTTCAATCCAAAAGAAAAATATATATAACCTAATATAATAAAGTGAAATAATTAGCTTCTGATCAATAAAGTCTTATATATATATTGTGTTTTTCAATGACAATTCTAATATATACTGAGTCTTTCAAATCATGTATTGAGGTTAAAAGTGGGGGTACCTATCATGTTATTGAGGAATATAGATCAAACAAATGAATTATGCAACAAAACTCGGTTTATCATCACAATAGTGATCGGGATTTAAATATTACATCAAATGTAGTTTTATGAAGAAGTATATCAAGATATCAAATAGTTTATTATATGATTTTATGTTTATTTTATATTATTATTATGCTTTTTTGTGTTACACTTGATTAATTATATTACAACGTTATTTTTTTTTTATAGATTTATACAACAATTTATTTTTCTCACATAGAGATGCACTACTAGTATATATTAAAGTTCCATATTTTTAATAAAAATTTTAGAGCATTCTTATGTTATGTATGTAAGTTTACATTGTATTAACTCAATACATGATTTATGTGTATAGTATTAATTCAAGTTCTAGTCTAAATAAAAATAATATTAATTGTAGATTTTTTTTTCCTTGATAATTAAGGATTTTATTGTTACGCAATATTATTTATAGCAATTATGGTTATAATCAAAATACAAAGTAATGTAGTTGAAATAAAATAAAGAAATATCATACGCCTATTATTTACTTCAATCTAAAGTAGACAATTTTCAATATGAAATCCACATAACTTTAAGGTGCTCTATGAATATACAAACAAACTAGAATAATATTGTCGGAACCCCATTCATATTGATTTTGTCTCATTGTATTTTTATCACTAATAGCAACCATTCTTAAATTAATATATATATATCATAATATCATAAAGTGAAACAATTATCTTCTGATCAATAAAGTCTTATTTATATATATATATATATATATATATATATATATATATATATATATATATATATATATATATATATATTTATATGTTTATATATAAATAATGTGTTTTTCAATAATGACAATTCTAATATATATTAAGTCTTCCAAATCATGTATTGAGGTTAAAAGTTGGGGTACCTTTCATGTTATTGAGGAATATACATCAAACTGATGAATTATGCAACAAAACTCAATTTATCATCACAAAAGTGATCGAGATTCAAATATTATATCAAATGTAGGTTTATGAAAAAGTATTTCAAGATATAAAATAGTTTATTATATGATTTTAGGTTTATTTTATATGATTATTATGTTTTTTTTATTACACTTGATTAATTATATTGCTACGTTATTTTTTTATTTTATAGATTTGTATAACAATTTATTTTTCGCACATACAGATGTACATCTAGTATATATTAAAGTTCAATATTTTTAATAGAAACTTTAGAGCATTCTTATGTTAGGTATGCAAGTTTATGTTGTATTAACTCAATACATAATTTATGTGCATAACATTAATTCAAGTTCTAGTCTATATAAAAATAATATTAATTATAGATTGTTTTTTTCCTTGATAATTAAGGATTATATTGTTATGCAATATTATTTATAGCAATTATGGTTATAATCAAAATACAATGTAGTTGAAATGAAATAAAGAAAATATCATACGCCTATTATTTACTTCAATCTAAAGTAGACAATTTTCAATATGAAACCCACATAACTTTAACGTGCTCTATGAATATACAAACAAACTAGAATAATATTGTCATAATCCCAAACATATTGATTTTGTCTCGTTGTATTTCTATCATTAATAGCATCCATTCTTAAATCCAAAAGAAAAATATAGATATCATAATATAATAAAGTGAAATAATTAGCTTCTGATCAGAAAAATCTTATTTATATATAAATATATATATATATATATATATAAATAATATATTTTTCAAAGATTATTCTAATATATATTGAGTCTTCCAAATCATGTATTGAGGTTAAAAGTGGAGGAACCTATTATGTTATTGAGAAATATATATCAAACTCATGAATTATGCAACAAAACTCAGTTTATCATCACAAAAGTGATCAGGATTCAAATATTACATCAAATGTAGTGTCATGAAGAAGTATTTCAAGATATAAAATAGTTTATTATATGATTTTATGTTTATTTTATATGATTATTATGCTTTTTTGTGTGACACTTGATTAATTATATTACTACGTTATTTTTTTCGCACATACAGATGCACATCTACTATATAACTTTAGAGCATTCTTATGTTATGTATGTAACTTTACATTGTATTAACTCAATACATGATTTATGTATATAGTATTAATTCAAGTTCTAGTCTAAATAAAAAAAATATTAATTGTAGATTTTTTTTTTCCTTAATAATTAAGGATTCTATTGTTACGCGATATTATTTATAACAATTATAGTTATAATCAAAATATAAAGTAATGTAGTTGAAATGAAACAAAGAAAATATCATACGCCGATAATCCTAAATTGTATGGCAAGCCATTGAAAAGCAACCAAGTGCTAGCATTAAGCCATGGCCTAATACTGATTAAGTGATTATTTTCTCAAAAAAAAAAAATTATTAAAAAAATTATTGATTATGCCTCAAAAGGAAACTATATATTAACAAATATAACTCATGTAAAACAAAGATGAAGTGAATTAACAAGTTATATTTTTAAATGTATAATTTTGTACAGTTAAATTAATATAAATTTTTTAAAAAAGAAGAACGTCAATTAAAAGTTCTCAACTTTAAAGTACAGAAGAAAAAAAAAATTAATGCTAGCGAATTTTCATTTTCTCAAAACTCTCTCATGGATTTTTTCATTTTCTACCATATATAGATATGCAAGAATTAATGATAGCGAATTTTCATTTATGTATAAATCACTTATATGTCATGGTTGTAATTTTTATTATTCTCTATGCTCATGTTGGATAAATTTATGAGTCATTCACTTTCTTGTTTAGTAATAATGTTGGTTTATATTTATTTATCATAGTAAAGTACTATTAAATAAATGTCAAATATATTATAGAAAAATAAATAAATGAAAAATATATTTCCTTTTTCCGCTTACACCTAAAAGAATGTCTATTTTTTACTTTTGTTGCATAATAATAAACATGTCTATCTGTCGTTATTAATTTATTATATAGGACAAGAATTATTATTCATGTGGATCAAAATGAATTTTTTTTTTTGTTGCTATGGGTTGAGAATGGTTTTTTTTAACTTAATTGTTGCCATAAGTCCAAAAATAAAATGATCTATTGTTAATGATTATTAATAACTTTTTTATTTATAATGATTATTATACTCAATCAACCTTGTCATGAATTAGTAGGATTAGATTCACGAGTAATAAATGCAAAAAAATTTCTATTCACAAGTAAATTTTTTTTTTTAAAACAACTCAATCAATATTATGTTAATCAATACTATGTTAATATTATTAGAAGTATGTTAAAGATCATAATCAAATAATTAATCTCTTTATCTTTCTTTGCACTCATTAACTCATACATCACACCTATTTATATATTACATCACGTCTCTCCAATGTGTAACCGCTGAAAATTATTGATTATTTACTAAAAAAAAAAATAACTATTGATTATTGCCTAAAAAAATTATATATTAACAAATATAACTCAGTAAAATAAAGATTAATTAACAAGTCATATTTTAAATGTATAGTTTTGTACCGTTAAATTAATATAATAAATTATTTAAAAAATGAAGAACATAAATTAAAAAATTCTCAAAACTTTAAAATACAAGAAAAAACTTAACTTTAACAATATTTATATATATTTAATGTGTGAGTGTGTGAAACTAATTTTAAAGTATTATGTTCTAAATATATATTCTAATTAATTAACCATAATATAAAATATCTAAGGTAAAAATATAAAAACAAAACAAATTGGAATTTGAATCTTTTATAAAGTATAATATATTATATTAGTTCTTCATGTATATTAACAATTAAAATATTGATAGAGACTTATCAGAAAAAGAATAGGAGACGAGAAGTTTTGTCCACTTCATTAAATCAAGTAAGTGTTTATTCTTTGACTAGTTTGGTTGATTCTTCATCTCAATCAGATTGAAGGTATTTGACTTTACTTAATAATGATGTGATAGAGGTGGGTAAAGAAGTATTAAGTTTCGAAAAAGAGGTCAAATTAATTCCACAAGAGGAGGAAAACATTATAGTTGACAATGAAGATATTATGTTATAATATTTGAGATATGTGAGGGGTTGGGAAGAAAAAAGAATTGCATGGTTTAATATAAAATAAAAAACCTGATATAGTGTGTGTTCAAGAAATGAAATTGGAGATACGGTGTGTAAAATTGTGTAGGGATCAAAAGGGTTTGGATTTTCGTTCAAACCCTCAGTTGGTAGATCCGGAGGTATTCTAACTTTGTGGGATAGCTCGTGGGTCGATATGTGGAGTTTTCCATATTATTTCACGCATTAGTTATGAAGGGGGAATGGAAGGATACTGGAAAAAAAATTTGTGTGGTAAATATTTATGCATCTTGTGATAGGATTCAGAAGCGAGATATGTTGAATATGATAGTCGAGAATATTGAGAGTGATGTCGATTGTTGTTGGAGAAGCTGTGGATATTTTAATACAATTAGGAAGGAAAGTGAAATGAATGGGAGAACATTTTGTGCTTTAATAATTTTATTGAGGAATCAGAATTTATTGATTTGTCTTTAAATGGTAGAACTTTTACTTGGTGTCGTTTGGATGGATCAATCATGAGAAAATTAGACCGATTTCTTTTATCAAAGAGGTGGGGTCGTCAATGGCTCAATTGCTCGCAGTGGGCCTTGGATAGAAGTTTATCAGATCATTGTCCATTATTCTTGTGTGATGATTGGCATAATTGGGGACCAATACCTTTTCTTATGTTGAAGTGTTGGGAGGAATTAAACGGTTATAAGGATTTTTTTTTTTAAAGAGGTATGGGGTAATTATACGGTGCTTGGTAGGGGGAGCTTTGTACTAAAGCAAAAGTTGAAAAATATCAAAAATTGTTTGAGGAGTTGGCATAAGGAACATTGCATAAACGTATTTGACAAGATAAAGGTGGCTAAGAGGAGTTAAATAAGTTAGATATTGAAGCAAAATCATGTGTTCTATCAAACGTGTAGATTGTAAAGCGTAGACAATTGTCAGCCAATATTTGTTCTTGGTCTTAGTTGAATTGTAGTATTTAGTGGCAACGTTCGCGGGTGAAATGGTTGAGAGAAAGAGATGCAAATATAATTTATTTTTTTTGGTATGGTATCCAATAGGAAGCATTGTAATTCGATTCTTAGTATTAAGATGGGGGTGTGCATGTCGAAGGGGTGGAGCCCATGAGAAGTGAAGTATTTAATCATTTTGAAGGTTATTTTTAATCCACCAGATCCATCCACATGGGTTTGGATAACCTACATTTTAATTCTCTCTTGATAATGCAAGGTGAAACATTATTAGTTGGATTTAGTGAGAAGGAAGTCAAACCAGTGGTGTGGGATTGTGACACCTTCAAAAGTCTAGGTCCAAATGGGGTACATTTTGGATTTGTGTAAGAGTTTTGGGAGAACATAAAAGGCGACTTTATGAGATTTCTACGTGATTTTCATGTGAATAAGAGGTTGCTAAAAGGACCAAATTACTCCTTTATAGTTTTATTTCCCAAAAAAATAAAATCTGCAAGTCTTGTTTGATTTTAGACTCATTTCATTAGTTGGATGTATGTATAAAGTTTTGTCAAAAGTGTTGGCGAATAGACTGAGTTAGGTGATTGGTTCTGTAATATCTGAATCTCAATCTGTGTTTGTTAAAGACAAACAAATTTTGGACGACATCTTAATTACAAATGAAGTGGTCGATGAGGTAAAAAAAGAAGAAAAAAGAGTAAATTTTTTTCAAAGTGGACTTGGAAGTCTTTTATATATATATATATATATATATATATATATATATATATATATATATATATATATATATATATATATATATATATATATATATATATATATCAGTGTATAAATAATTAATACTCAATATTATTTTGTACCTTTGAGTTTACTAGGAATTGTTTCATGTTTTATTATGAATGATAAATAAAGGAAATAAAAATCAAAAGAAGAATCAAGTTTAAAACCTGATTTTGTATGCAGATTTATTATTCTTTATATATTGATGCATTATTTTATTTTATTTTATTTTATTTTTGTGGTGATTTCACTTTTTCTTGAGTGGACTCAAGTTGGTTGCATTCTTGGCCAAACCAGGGCGTCGGTGGAGTCGATCCATCTACATGATGAGACATATTGCATCTATTGGAGAAACATTTACTCATACCAACATCAATGAAGCTGATCTAAAGATACCGCAACCGACTTTGCTTGAAAGATACCCCCAAAAGATGTATGTCATTTCTTTTTAAAAAGTCCTCTAATTATTGTTGATTTCATTCGTGAGTTATAATATGGAAACAAGGTCATAAAAGATATTTTAAAATACCTCAACCGGCTTACCTAAATGGATTAATTTGATACTATTTTCTCATAAACTCCAAATCTTTATTTAGATGAATTAATTTAAACGTAGTTGTTTACTTTCTTCGATTATAACATTTTGTTATTTAAACATAGTTATTTAGATACATTGAAAATTCAATTACTCATTAAATTCAATAGAAAAAACCACCTAATTACTTATAAATATCGTCATAAATGATATTTATCTAATTCTTTGTATTATCTCAATACAGTAATTATCTCAATATGGTAACGATAATAAATTAATATAAATCAGTCAAGTTCAGCTCGATCCAAAGAAAGTGGCACTCGCCGAATCTCGATTCAAAATCATCTTTTTTGATGTCTCTACGATTACTCTTCGAAAAAGTTCATACACAATTATTCCAATTATTTCATTTGTTGGAAACTCAATTACTCATCACATTTTTTTATAATATTTTTATTATGCATTTTTTTTTTATTGTGAGGAATATTTTACACTATCAATTACACTTACAGTAATATATCACAATATCAATCCTCTTTGGACAATTATATTATTCCATTTAGGATGAATAATGATTTTATACGTTAAAAATTCAATTACTCATTAAATTCAATGGAAAAAAACCATCAAATCACTCTTAAATATTGTCATAAATTTTCTGTATCAAGTTATAATTGCTCTTCTTCCAGTAACTCTTCGAAATCGTGAAATCTTAGTTACATTATCATGCACTTTTTACAAAAAAAAATTATAACATTATAATGCATTTATAATTACTTTCAATTTATGTCAATCAATTATATGAGTAACATTATAATGCATTTATAATATTTACGTTATCAATCCATTTAATTTCAATTTATTTCTCAATACATTTAAATGCATCGAAACTAAATTAATGCATATATAATAAAAATCTATATAGCTTCAAGGATATGGATTCATATTGATATATACTTTTATGCCTCAAAATTTCAACATCTACCATACGAGTAAGCTATGAATACTCATAATAACATCTTTTAAGAAACCAAACTCATAATAACATGTTTTAAGAAACTAAGCAAGTCATAACATTTCATACTTGCATAATTTTACAAATAATTTTTTTATTTTCAATATTTTTTAATAAAAATATCAAATGAATTTTCCAAATAAATAAATTAAATAATTATATAATATTATTAATTTTATCATTTTATAAAATAAAAATATATATTCTATTTGACAGAAAATACACAAGTTTATTAAAAATAATAATAAAATATGAATATATTAAAAATTATTAAATAAAGTTACTTCAAATTATTAAAATACACAAATTTATTTAAAATTATAATATATGAATATGTTAGAAAAGATAGTGAACAAAAGTTTATTATATATGTATTCTGAAAAAATATGT